>JAZHPH010000089.1:164491-285301 GCA_037356405.1 Nasonia oneida
CTTCCGATCTGACAGATGTAGACTTCCGAACATTGTCACAATTATATATATATATATATTTTTTTTTTTGTTTTACATTGGACAATAATTGTATGAATATTTAATAAATTTATGAATAATTAAATATTATAATTGTGACAGTTTGATATAAGTATCTTTTCTCTAGATATCTTTTGTATTTATATTTATATTATTCTATTTATCATTTACGTAACTTCTATTCTTTATATAAATGATTTTTTCCCTTTCGAACAGCTATTCAAATTTTCTATAAAAATCTACATTTATCAAATATATCAGTATTTCCAAATAATACTAACGATTTTTAATACAATATCAACAGCGAAGGGCATGAAGGTTGTTGGATCGATCGACGCTTGTATGTTGACGTTGACGGCGTCGGGCGGGGCAAGAGGGCGCTGCTTCGTCAATTCTCATAGCATGTTGCCAGTTTTCTCTTGTCAAAAGTTCTCGAGTTTTCTCGAGTGTTATTTCTTATGGTCGTAAAAATAGTGATTTTTATCTTGGAAAGAAGCAAATCAACATTTGTATAATGATAAAAGTTAAACCTAGAATGGATTAATTATTTAATTAAGAGCTTATATTTAATCATAATTTTCAATATAGTGTATGTGAACAGTGAAAGGTGATTAAATTTTAGTAAATACTGTGGAGTGTTGAGAATGCATTTTTTGTTGTTTTAAATCAACATTGATTGTGTCAATATTATGCCTGTATATTTTAATTTTAATCTTATCCTATTAGTTAATAAATTTTTATTTAACTACCTATTTTTTTTAATTGTTTAAGATACCTTTATCCTTTACTTACATCTAATACATTTTTATTTTAAACCAATAATGACTATGCCAGAAAATTTAATAAATAAAGTAAATGCATTTCAAAATTAATTTCGATGCTAACATGTTTTTTTTTTAATATTCAAACTACCTTTCTTCAGTATATATCTTTATTGTTTGTATCGTAACATTTTGTTGTTATTACTGTATACTATTTTTAAATGATAGTAAGATATAGAAAAAAAATTAAAACACTAGTAAAAGCTTGCATATAATATCTAAACACTAAGACGCTTATAACTCCAGCCCCCTCACAAACATATACACAAATACACAATATTCCTCTAGTTTTCAGGTGTATTCAATCATAATATAGATTTTTCGAACTCTCTCTCTCTCTCTCTCTATCTCTTTCTCTCTATCTATCTTCCACTCCCTTTTACTCTTTCTCATATATTCATTTTTCCCCTAGCTTCTGGTTTTTACATTTAATTTATTTTTGCTGTTTTATTTCATTATTATGCGATGTCATATAGTAAAAATGGAAGAACAAATATTTGAGTATTATTTATATAAGAGTATTTTTAGTTAAAACCATTAAAAATAATCATGTTTTATTTACTAAGCCAAAAAAATCTAAGTATATTTCTTAGTTTTTTTGAGTTTTCTTTGTGTGGAAGGTTCGTACAAAGAATGTTTCTATTATTTTCTTGTCACTCTGTTAATCAGTTTTCAGGATTCTAGAAGACATTTAGCTTTAATACACAATTTTGAATGACGTGCTACTGTTTTAAATTAAAATAAAAGTACTTAGCTATCAAAGGTTGTTTGTATTGTGTTGAGTGAACTTATAATGTGTGGAGAATAATTTATATGTTTACGTGTTAAAATTATCTATACACGAAGAATTAGGAAACTCAAAGAAAAAAATTTCATCAAACAAGTAGATTTATATGTCTTTTTACTATTAAGCAGCTGTATGGTTGACATAAAAAAGTGGATAATAGCGAATTCGGTGTTAGAAGGTAGAAACCAGGGAAGTTTTGAGTGTGTACGTAAAATACACCTTGAATTTACCTATCAAGTTTTTTTATTTTTCATAGCTCGTGCTCGAAAAGTGCCGCGTAACAACACTTTTGCCTTGACTTAATAGCGAATTTTATCATCCTATGCAGTAAAAGGAAAAAGCATGGCGTTATAAAAAACGCACCCTCTCCATAACCCATCCCACTTTAGTCTCAGTGAAACCTTGTATTATTCGGTACTTTATCCTTGCACTCGTAATAAAGAACAGTGTGAGCAACTCGTATGATAAGTTACAAGTTACGCACGTAGGCTCTATCCTAAACCGTCCGCGTGCGTGATTTGCAATTCACCGCCCTCGTTGCACAATATACTATGGAGAATCGCCATCAATCATATTTATATAATAAATAAACGAATAAATTAGAAAAGTGTGTACCAGACTAAAATTTGATGAGGACTCTCACATTGTTACTTAAGTTATTTTTAATTTTATTAAAATTAGGTTAAGAATCTATCATAACATATAGACTATACCGATTATTTAAAAAAATTTGTTTAACTTGTATCTGCACTCTACCTATAAAATCTATCAAAATCAAAACTCACAGCTGCAACTTCACAGCGTAAGACCGAAAAAACTGCGCTATTTTCTTTTTTGGAAAAAAATTAAATAGGGAAGATGTGCCCAAGATGAATAATTCCTAGTATGGATAATTTCATATCTAGCTTCCAATAACAGATAGAGCTACTTTAGGTCAATTTTTTCGTACATATATGTAGTCTCATGAACATACTTCGGTATTGTTATTTTAAATTATTCAGAGCAAAAGTTATAAGGAAAATAAGAAAATGTGTATTTCTAAAGTGTGAAAAGTTATTTTACGAGGATTATAAATTGCACTTTTTATATCGATGTTGCGAATTAACTATTGCACGAAAAATCGAATCGGGACCATGCCTAATCATAGAAGGCTTTTATAGGAATAAATTCACTTAAAAAATTTTATTTTTGTTGGGAGTGAGTAAATAGTTATAGCCAAAATAGTTAAAATTATCCATACTGGCGCATGTTTTCGACATCTCATAAATTGAATCGCATCGTTTAAAAGTTATGCCCAAAATAGCTAAGGATATCCGAACTGGGCATATCCTCCTTATGTACATGCCTTTTGAGCATACCGCGAGCAGAAATAATGGTGTTGATCATATTGAACTCATTTACTATATAGAACATCAGTATGATGGGTTTTATTTAAAAAAATTATTTTAATTATGTTCATTGGTACTTCTTAATTATTTACATGATAATTTCAGATAGCATTGGCTGGCCTATGAATCCATACTTTGGTCACGCTGACTTCTAATTTAAGTAGTCCTCGCTACGCTTAAGCGCTAACCACATCCCGTGAAATAATAGGTCACTTTCACGTTAAAAATAAAGTTTTTAAAATTTAAAAATTCTTCAGTTACATGAAGCTTTTTAACGTAATTATAGTATGTTATTCCTTACGCAAAAAATCATTTAATTAATCGAGTGATTAAACAACTGATTTGTCAAGTGATTTATCAAATGACTTATCAAGTGATGATTTGGCGCGGTTTGTCAATTGATAAATCATTTGTAGATTTTCTGAGTATTGCCAGAAATTAGTATTTTATCACGAAAAAATAAAAGAGATTATTTATTAAAAATTTGAAAACCATTAATCAGTAATGAATAATAATAACAATTTTCCTGACCGAGATTAGAACCTAGGTCCTCAGCGTGGTAATTCGCTATCCAACTACCTCAGTTATTTTCGCACTAATGGGTACAATGGAGTTCATTTTGCTTCCTCCTAGAGGAATGTAATATTAAAATTTTGAGTTTCTTCAAAACTTCTAGAGTATACTTTTTGGTGTGTTGGAAGTTCAAATCAAGTGTTTTTAGAAAATGTCTGTATTGATGTGTGTGTGTATACCGTAATATTTCTGGAACCACTCCGTCAATATCAATAAAATTTGACATGCATATATATTTTTGGATTCTGAATTCGGGAAAACAGTTATTTTTTAATATCTTAACTATATTTTTTTATGGCCATTTTTTGATTTTTAAAAAACACTATTTTGCTTTTTTTTCAATCATCCCATTGTTACAAACAATTCAGTTATAATGCATTTGAAAGAGAATAAAATTACCTACTTTCCCTCGTTTGGTGCTCGGGATTGACCGCTTTGTTCGGCAGATAAAATGAAAAAGGCGATTAATTTAAATTCATATCTCTGAAACTAAACGTCATAACCTCGCGAAAAAAATTATGTCAATGGGTCACGTGTCAAACTATACCCCATTAAAATTTCAAGTGATTAGACTACTTATTTTTTCATAAATAAATCGAAAACTGAAAAAAATGAGTTTTTTTTGTGCCTCGATTACGGACGCAAAAAGGCCTTATTGCACTTGAGATTTCGGGAAAAAGTAGATATTTTATGTGTTTTGGCTAAGTTTATTGCACAGCTTTCAAACCCCCATGTTTTGTAAGATATCAAGGTCTCAATTTTTGATTTCTTATATCTCTAAAATAATGTAGTCAAATGCTTCAAAATTTTATTTGGTGATTCACTATAAAAAAAGCTATCTGCTGTTAAAATTTTAAACGATTCCATCAAGCGGTTTTCAAGTAAAGAGCTAAAATGTAAAAATCTAATGAATAACCTGCTGTTTTGATGGTTAGGTTGGTTAGAAACACATGTAAACATGCGTGAATTTCTGTGAAAAAAAAATTGACAGTTCGTATTCTATAATAAGAAAACAGAGGGGTTTGCAAACTTTTGGACAATGAACTATCCAAAACTTTTATTAAATTGTGTATCAAAAATCGCCTCATACATTAGCAAGCAGATATATAGATATATTAAAACAATATTTTATTTATTGGACTTTGTTAATTTATAAATTTAGTTGGAGGAAGCTACGTGCCAATGAATTGCCAGCGGTTTTTGATTTGTAGCTTGAAATACGTGGAATAACTTATATATGTTTTATTGAAGTTATATTATTTTTTTTTTTTAAACGTTAAGATATAGATGATGAATTTCTTATATTCATACATAAACTGTATGTTAATAAAAAAGCAAATGGAACCGTTATATGAGACATATAAGCTAATCGCATTTTCCGTTGATGTTGCGTATGAAAATCACTAGCTTACGATTCATATATCTGATGAAATTACTTTTTTTAGCAGAAGCACGATATTCGCGTTTTTGTACCTATTAAGCGGGCGTAAAGTAACTTTTTCCAGACCGGTGAGCAAAAATAAAAAATGCCCGCTAATATTAAAAAAAAAATGGTTAGTAGTTCACATCAAATTTACGTATGTGTGTGTACGATTATATACATATGTGTGTGTGTGCGTGTGCGTAAACGCGAAAATCAGTAAGGTAAAGTCGCCTATTATGGAACGATTTTCAGACACTTTTTTTCTAGCTGAAATACAAATAGATAAATCACATCCAATCGGGGACGTGATTAGAAGCGCTGTTTCATATAGAATCCATATCTTTTTTTAGAATTTTCATTAACATTATATTTAACCATTTATATACAAAATAGTAGATGTATTTCCGGACCCTATTAAGAAACAGAATTTTCTTACTGGCACCTATGTTATGAAACAGCGGTTCCTATTATGAAACATTTTATAATATGTTTGTTTATTTATATTAGATGTGAATATTGTTCATATAAAACTGTATTAATAAATGTCTGATAAAAATATAAAATATTCACTGAAATATGAAAAATTATAATTGTAAGAAATAATCTAAGACGAAAAAATCGTGTATTATTAACAAGTATTTATAAAATTTTTCTTTTTATTTATAAAATACAGCTTTTGCTTTTATTCGTAACATTAAATGAATTTTGTATACTTTTAGTTAATACAAATGACTTAAAATTAAACTAAATAATCTATTGAGCTTCCCGTTTAATTTGTTGTTGCAATAATTTAATCTCTTCTTGCTATCTTTTCTTTTCTTCTGTCAGTTTCTTTTTCTTTTCTTGTAATTCTTTTTTCTTCGCTAATTTTTCCTCTTTTATTGTTTGCTGTCGCTCTTTTTCAACCTGGATTTGCAACCAATCTTCAGAGGTTCCTACTGCAGGTGGTTTATTTGCCCTTTGTTGCCAGTTTGGTTTTTTTATTTTTGGTCAAATACTCTGTAGGAAGAGTGAACGATTGGTGGAAATTCTCTTTCTGTTGAGCAGGTGTAATATCTACAGACAAGATATTCATGTGAATATTTGATGAAATGAAACAATTTTAAATTGTAATCGTCAGCTGATTAACAATCTTACCTTGCGATTCTTGTTCATTTTCTTGAACTAATTTCAAGTCATTCCTGTTAGACCCTGAAGTGGGTTGATGGGTTGTGTTGGTGCTTTCTTGAAGAATGCCATAGTCAACGTTAACAGGTTGGATTATTGACTCTGTAAAAACAACATTAATTAATTATACCATGGTAACGTTCGTTATTCAATTAATACACAGTACAAATACTACCTTTTTCTGTTGCTGAAGAATTCAAATTTTTTATCGAACTCGTGGTGCTGTCATCGTTTCCTGTAAATAAATATTGTTCTGAAGGTAGAATTGTGAACACTTGATCTTCCATCAAGGCGTTTTCCACTAGTAATAGAGTTATATAATTAGCCCTAGCTGGTTCAGCTACAATTAGCTGATCAACTTGTTCAACAATTGGTTGGCCAAATTCGACAGGCACAGTAACTGCTTGCTCAACTAGAGATGACTCACCCTGAGTCATCTCTCATCTTTAGTACCCCATAAGGTAAGGGTGCATCCACTACTTGCTCAACTGTAGTTTGCTCTTCCATAGGTGCTTGGAATGATTCTCCGGTTACAGGTACATCTACTATTTCCTCAACTGTGGTTGGCTCTTCTAGGAATAAGTCATCGGGTGTAGTTACTTCTTGTTCTACTTTAAGTGATTCTGTTGATTGACTGTGAAATTTTTCTCGGGGAGGTTCAATATTTACTTTTTCTATACTCTTAATTATAGGTAATCTACGAACTGTTTCGATATTTACAACTACATTTTCACTATATTCTATTAAAGACGTACCTAAATATTATAAAAAGTTTATAAATCTAAGTTTTATGATAAAATAAAAATCATGTAAATATTCAAATATACAAATTAATGCGTAGTAATGAAAAATATTAACTAATCAGTGTAAGGTTGAATTAAATTAAAATATTAAAATCTAACCAGGAATATTTTTCTTCAGCATAAGTCAGTAAGTAAATAGTCCTTTATTCTCTATCGAGCCAAGCCATTCTTCAGATTCTTCACAAGGCTTTTGTGTTCAAGACAAAATTTAACAAGTGGAAGAGTAACATGCGATGCATGACCATCCATGTAAACTATAACTGGAAATTCAATGTCACTTTTAATTGGCCATAGATAAAATACTGTAGTCATATATAAAAAGTTTCTGTGTTCATTCATCCACTATCAGATAAACCTACACCAATCTGCAGGGCAATTTTCTAATACCCTCTTAGGAATTTCTTTGTAAGTATATAAAAGCATGGGCGGTGCCCTTGTACCTTCAGCACTGTACATGAATAATACTGTGGCGTTTTCTCTTTCAGGAGCATCAATTACTTTGTAAATAGTGCGTGCACCTTTTTTCGCAGTTGAATATTCTTGAAGGATGTATGCTTGTTAAGCCTTTTTTCTCTAAGAAGGTTCCCACTTCTCCAAACCACTGGCGCAAGTCTTCTTCAGTGACCATAGCCCTTACAAGAGGGAGGTTTTGAGCTACAGGCAAACTTATCTCTAGATGACGTTTCCTGAAATTAGCATACCACTTTTTCCCAAGGGCGATCATTTTTGAAAGAAGTCTCCTTCTGTTCTTTTTCCAAATACTTCTGAATGCAGTCAAACAATTCAGATTTTGGCGCAGGCGAGCCTGTCTTAGCTCTGTAAATCAGCCACTTGATGATCTCTGCTTTTTCTTCTGCAGTCAAAACCGCCACCTTTTTTGCTAATGCTTTCAGGATTTTTCAATTTCTTGCACAGCGTAGCAGAGGGAACACCATGCATTGCAGCTGCTTTTCTGAGAGACGCACCTTCATTGACAGTCTTCATCGCCTCCTTAATTGCTTCGGGTAGATAACATTTCCTTTTGATTTTTTGTTTAACCACTTTTCCATTCACGAATTTCGAAACCAACACTTAAGTATCAACTACATCACAGAACTATCAACAATCACAGAACTATTTTTAGGTTAGGATCGAGGTTATGTAAAAATCAGACTTACTTGACCAGAAAAAATTGCATATCTATAAACAAAAATCACTTATAAAGTTATACTTAATAATATTAAAGCGAAAGACTACATTTTAAACGAAATAAATGCATTGGATTCACGACGCCAAAGCGTGCTCCGCTACAGTATTTACATGTTTCGTGAATAGGGGACGCAACGGAAAGTGGGTTCCTAATTATGAAACACGAGCTTCGAGTGTTTCATACTTGGTCCTGATAAAATTCTTGATCCTATTAAGAATTTTATTATTATTTTTTTTTATTTTATCCTATTATTTTTTTGATTATTCCAGTTAAAAAGAAAATCAAGTGGCGCGGTAGCGCCACGAATGCGAGATTGAGAAGCAGACGAAGCCGCGGCGCCCGTGACACTATTTACTTCTGTATTGGTGTTCGGAGTTTTCATGATACAGAAGACAATGCTTATTGTTACTGTTCGTAAGGTTTTTTGGCTTATTAGTATGTTTTCTGAGCTAAACTATGATTCCCAACAAAAATATTAGTGAAAATGCTGCTTATTTTTATAATATGTGAGTGTATAATCCACAAATGCTAAAATTACGTTTTTCTTCTTCAGCCCGAAATGTGAAAGGACCGTTAAGTTAGCCACAGGAAGTGTTAGGACCGTGAAGTTAACCGCAAAGCTATATACAGATGAAAATTGCTTTCTCAAAAAACTATAATAATATATTACGATATTTTGAATTAAGAGGTTGCCAGTGCATACTCTGCGTTCCGGAGCTGTAACAGTAACTAGCTTGCCAAGGTAGCCGATGACAAGGTCTAGATGTCGCGCTCCGTGGTTTTTTGTGTCTAGGTGTAAAAATCATTTAAGGGCGGCGTCTTGGTGTACAGGGTGGCCGATGACGAGGTCTGGGTAGTTCGCACCGTGGTTTTTGGTGTTTAGGTGTAGAAATAATTCGAGGGTGATGTATATTAGAACAATCAGTCATTTCATCTTAGTAATAAAAATGTTACAAAAAAGCTGTGGTCGAATGGTGCTAAAGATGCTTATGTTTTAGTTTACGACTTTGAATATGAAATACTCCAAACGATTTTAAAAAAAGTATTGAAATCTCTAAAAAAAATGAACTCTTTAAAATGTAAAAGGTTAGGCGAGTTTGATATATTCCGCAACAAAATTACAGATAGATGCAAGTTGATTAGTGTGATATAGTGAGTAATACGAATCGCGATGCGTCCTGGGATAACCGAGTGGGGCTTGACGTAGCCAGCCCACTCGGACGGCATATAGCGGTACTTTTATAACCTTTAGGAGGCAGATTAGTTTGATTGATTTTTATGCTGAGTTTCTCCGAGATCGCAACGTTATTACTGAGTTTAATTGCGCGCAAGCGCGCCCGAAGAAAGCCGAACGGCACAAGTCTGCGTGCGCTAGAGAGAGAGAGAGAGAGAGAGAGAGAGAGAGAGAATCCGAAGCGAGAAAGTGGGCGTGACCACATCGCCGAGCGCTCGTTCACGAAGCTCGCTGCTCACCTACGTAGCTATAAAATTTAAAATATGAGGCGCCTGGCCCGGATTTTCGGAGTAGGCATGTATGATGTATTCTCGGCTCCCCTCTCCAGCACTGGTGCTTAGATACTGCTGTTGTAATTAACCAACCATGATGGCCCATTTACCAACGGTTGGCCCACGGCGTTTGCCAACCGCTGCCTAACAAAATTTAACTATTAAAATCCTGCTCTGTGTATATTAGTAAACATGCGCTCTGCAGGGGTAAGGGTAAAAATAAAAATGAGAAAGGGTAAAGTTTAGAAATTCAAAATTTACAAAATGAGATTTTAAAATGAAAATATTTATAAAACAAAAATGTTGAATTGAAATATTGCGAAAGGTAATATTTGTAGTTAAAATATTACAAAAGCGATATTTTTAGGAATTTCCAAATTTAGGTTTTCAAAATTACACCTTTCCAATGTTCTGGGACTTAAAATTTTACCTTTCGTTATAATTCGATTCGTAATTTTTGCCTTTCAAATATTTATTTTTTGAAATTGTTACCCTCACCCGCTCTGCAGCTGCTCAAATAGTAGTTCATATAGTATGAGTACACAGATCTGCGAAATTACTTTCTTAACTAATAATATTTGCTAAAAATTTCATACATCTTACTACAGGATTTCTCTTGGTGTATGTACACGAAATATTTCTTGAATATTTTTGACGTTTCATCAAAAATTTACTTAAAATATTTTAGGAATATTTTTATAATATTCTATTGACAAAAATGATTTTGTAAAATATATTACATAACATTTCTGAAATATTTCAAAAATATTACAAGAAGGCTGAAAAAGTAGTAACAAATTTTTCGGATAATATTACTGCAACGTTACAGAAATATTTCATGAAATGTTTAAAAAATATTTCTACAAGATAGCTTGGAAATAGTCGACAATTCTCACACGCAATATTGTTGTAACGTTACAGAAATGTTTCATAAAATATTTTATGGAAAATTGATTTATATTATTTCGAAATGTTTTATGAAATATTACAAGAAAGTTTGAAAAAAAATATTTCGCGTTTGGCATGTGTAATAATTTAGTTATATTACAGAAATATTTCATGTGAAATATTACAAATTAATATGTAACAATTAATTCGTAAAATATTCAATAAAATATTTTACATATATTACAGAAATATAACTGTATAATATTTCATAAAATATTTTTTCTAAATATTCCATGCTGTGTGGAATTCGTGTGAAACAAGGTTCAAATACAGACGCATTATCGGTTAAAAGTAGAGTGTAAACAAATTATGTATTTATATTGTCTACTGGAATTCGAGGTTGTGTTTTTAAACAGCTGCTGCACTGCCGTTGCATAAACTTTTTCTATGTTGTAGGCACCAGAAGTGCATTTTATAATTTTTCATGCATATATGCGAATATCGTT
This sequence comes from Nasonia oneida, assembly GCA_037356405.1. Taxonomy (NCBI): domain Eukaryota; kingdom Metazoa; phylum Arthropoda; class Insecta; order Hymenoptera; family Pteromalidae; genus Nasonia; species Nasonia oneida. The sequence continues at coordinate 175,582 of JAZHPH010000089.1, forward strand.
CTGTGGTTGCCGGAATATCGGCCATGTATGCGGTGTTATGAATGGCCGACAACGAAGTCCGGATAATGCGTTACGTACTTCTTGCTACGAAAATGTTTAAATCAGTTATTCGTGCTGTCCAGGTGCATGGGGTCGCCGATGATGGTTGAGGTAGTGCGCTCTGTAGCTTTTATAGCTATAAACTACTTATACCCCGTGACTTATAGCTGAGTAGATGTAGATTAGAGGAAAAATAGATATAATTCTCAAATCAACTTTTATAACTTTCAAATTCTACAAGAAACGAAGGTATTTTTCTGAGTTTTGAAGAAATCTCAATTTAAGCTTTACAAGATTGATTATTTTTAGTAAAAATGCTGACTTCTTAGTTCATTCATATATAATACACAAGCCTAGACCCTTAAAGCACAACCTAACTAACCCAAGTTGAAGACTTATAACTTTTAACAGACTAGCTCTTTGTGTCAAGTTTAATAATTTGCAAAAGCTGATGTTTGATAAATTGATATCCTGTGATCTATGACTATAATTAATAATGATTATTTTGATGATTGTAAACTTAAAAAAAAACATAACCCCCAACGGATGATCTATACAGGCTTACGGAGTTATGAGTCTAACTGGTTGGTTTAAAATCTGGTAGTGCATTCTTAAGTAATAATTTGCTCTCAATCCAAATCTGTTCGTAGAATTGCTAAAGGAAGACAAAATATTAAATGATTCTAACCTAAAAGTGCTAAGAAGCATTTTTAGACAGACCTGAGATTTTTATATACACAAGAAAACTTTAAATCTAAGTATTTCATAACTACTATATTATTTGCACAAATAAGCCAAAATAACTGAATCCCTTTATTGAAACTTTTTTACACAGACAGGCCAAGCGTAATATAAATAACCCACGACATAAAAATCATTTACATAGAGAGACACAGCTTGATCTAAAATTGTTAAGTCACTGCTTTTGTTATTTCATTTGCTTTATAACCTCTGATTCCAGGTGCTAAGTATCTTATAACCTCCAAACACTTTTACACAGACTAGCTCAAATTTAAATACTCTAATAACCTTTTAACCATTCCAGGCACACAAGATAAACTAAAGCTAAATGCAATATAACCTTCTTACTCGCATACTGAAAGAAAAAGCTGAAATTTGATTACCTCAGAATCTGAAATTACAAGACTCATATAATGGGCATGCAAAGCTTGAATCTAAGTGATCTACAACATTAGGAATATTATAAATCAGTGATCTGTAATATTACAAACTTGTGAGGACCATAACCTAAAATTTTCCATAATTAGCTCACTATGTCAACATAAATAATTTGCAAAAGCTAATGTTTGATAAAATTTTGTCCTGTGATATATGACTATAAATAAATAATAATAATCTTAATCTTCGATTATTATTATAATAACAAGTTTAACGAAAACCATAACCACTACTAAACGATTTACAAGCTTACAAAATTGGGATTCCTAAAAGTTGATTTAGATCTGAAGGTGTTTAGTAATAGTTCTTCATTTCATTCTTTAGTAATAGTTTGCGCTGAATGAAGATTCGGTCGTAGTATCGCTAAAGCAAGTCAGAATATTAATATAAATAATAAGATATTCTTATCTCAAAGTACTGAAAGCCCATGTTTGGATCATTTACCAAACTAATAAGTTCAAATCCTTATATTTCCTAACCTTAAAACTTTTGTATGCTGAACGGCCAAGAATGTTGAATCTTTTTCTGAATTTATCTTAACTATATGCAATGTATAATAGATGCGAATTAAATTATACCAAACTAGATTATTTGATCCTTCTTCGTGTTTTGAAAATCTGTGCACTTGAATGTTGTTGATACGATTGATAATAGCTTCTCATTATTTACGGGATTATTTATACAATTGCTATGCTTTGTGCTACTAGGTGCATGCAAAACGGTTAGGAACAATAAGGCTCCAGGCTTGGATGGCATACCCAATATTGCATTGAAATAAGCTATCCAGGCACGCCCCGATGTCTTTGTGAACCGTACAATTCATGTCTCGAAAAAGGGACGTTTATTAAGAACTGAAAGAAGCAACGCCTGGTACTCCTACCAAAAGGAGATAAGTCACCTGCAGAAGCTGCCTCATACAGACCACTTTGCATGCTGGACACTCCGGGCAAGACTGTAGAGCGCATAATCGGCGTTAGGATAGAACTGCAATGGAAGGGAAGAGATGAAAAGGAGGAGTCAAGAAGTACTGTGCTATTGTTACACTGGATGTTAGAAATGCGTTTAACTCAACCAGCTTATAGCAAGATACACGAAGCACTACGGAAAAAAAGTGCCCGCATGTATAAGAAGGATTATATCCGACTACCTAAAAGACAGAACCCTATTGTATGACACAGAGAACGGCACAATAACTTACAAAGTAATCGGAGGAGTCCCACAAGGGTCAGTGCTTGCACTGACAATCAAAAAATTCGAACGATTGCTAGATCGATTGGTACAGCATATCAATGTGAAACAGTATTGCACCTTTTGGCATACTATGACACACAATAGCAAAGCAAGGGAAAATTAAAAATTTTGTGGGACTTTTACGACACACTAGAACACAATATGGCACAGTACAACACAGTATAGCACTGTGTGGCACACGAAAGAATTAATTGAAAATAAAATAAAAGTAACCTGTGGTAGGATCAAACCCGGATCTCCGGTATGTCACTCAAACGCCTAACCGCATGTGCCGCACGAACGTTAGCGCTAAATGTAAGAGCAGCGTCATGAGGAGTGACACCCCTCTTCGTCGACGGAAAAAATTCTCGTTACAATATATACCGTCATAATTTTAAAACCAGGAGACCAATCGTAAATTAGTTTTCATAAAACGTGCATGGAAAACGCTCTTTACGCCAACAAAAAAGTAGAGCAAAAGTCGAGTTTATCAAGCATTTTTCAAAAGTGAGGCAAAAAGACTTTTTTATGATACCTGCCCGAAAAAGGCCACTTTCCATGCATATAAAATGAATGGAAAATCGAGTTTGTCTCAGAAGCGGGAAAAAACTACTCCCTTGGGAGGAAAAAGTTTTTTCCTCCCAAGGGAGTAGTTTTTTTTCTCACACTGCAGCCTATCCGATGGATGTGTGTGTCTATATACAGTACCAAAGCAAGCTATATAAGTATTATCAAAATTTTCAAAATTTCCGATATTTTTAAAAGATTTCTTTGGTGATTTTTTCAAAAAACGGTCATAAAAACCTGTGATTGATAAAAGAGCATGTTTTGCATATTAGTAAAACTAAGAGGTACGCCAACATCTACGTTCGTCAAAGTATAAACTTCAGTTTAAGTGTATAAAAATGTACAATTATAGTTCGCGACTTGAAGAGAACAAAAACGACAGAATAGTTTTTCATGTTTAAAACTAAGCCTTGAAGCTACATATATAATTTTTATGGAATAAATTATACCTCCGTATTTTAAATACCATGGCATCCTTATAATCTTATAAAAATAATAATTTTCATAAAGCATTATAAGTTTTAGTCAGCGGGTTATAAGGTTTGAAAAAAAAGTTTCAGTTATAGAGGATACACAGGGTGAGAGACAAGGAATTTCAATTTTAATATCTTTTCAACTAATAGGTTTCATAAACTACAATAAAAATTTAGGCGAAGTCATCGAAAGATCTTTTCTTAAAATTTTAACTTAATGAAAGCTTTTTTACTCCCATAACCATACAGCATAAAAATATATCAACATATATATGTTATAGAACACTCAATAGTATATTGTGCAACTAGGGACACAAGTGATCAAAACATCATTCGAGTCTGAAAAAGCCACTCCCCCCTTGTTGCACACCGTACTTTTTATGATAAGTGCATGAATAGGCCTCTTATCATGCATATGAAAGGAATGGGACTTTCGAGGATATTTCAAAGTAAAACAATTTAAAATAAAACCTTCCTCAAAAGTTAAAGGGTAGGCAACTATAAACTGGTTTTTATTTACTATTAATTTTTAATTTGATGATTAATGATATAATTCATTAAAATAATTATTTATATAAGTGACAAACTATGGTAAAAAAATATATGAAATCAAATAGTTAAATGGAAATCACGTATAATTTCGAATAAATTTATCAAATTATTCTTTAATACGATTTATAATATCATTGTTTTCCTAACGTCATTGTTAATTTACTGGCGGTATTCTACACTTCTATGAACATACTTGATAAACCCGTCGCTTAATAATTTTACGGTGAGATAAAAAGAATAATTTTTCAATGATAATTTTTCATTTTTTAATATCTGCTTTATTATTAATGATGTTGTGTTTCACTAAATTTGAAAGACGTTATAACTTTATTTGACAATGTTATTAATTTTTATCAAATCGAACAATTTACATTAGGAACTATCAACCGACGGGTTTATCAAGTATATTCATAGTAGTGTAGAATACCGCCAGTAAATTAACAATGACATTAGGAAAACAATGATATTATAAATCGTATTAAAGAATAATTTAATAAATTCATTCGAAATTATACGTGATTTCCATATAATTGTAGCATAATTTCACATATATGTAAGGCTTAGTTTTAAACATGGAAAACTATTCTGTGGTTTTTTTTCTCTTCAAGTCGCGAACTATAATTGAACATTTTTATACACTTAAACTGAAGTTTATACTTTGACGAACGTGGATGTTGGTGTCCCCCCTAATTTTACTAATACGAAAAACATGCTCTTTTATCAATCGCAGGTTTTTATGACCGTTTTTTGAAAAAATCACTAAAGAAAACAAAACTTTTTTTTTATGATTTAACATTAAACTATCAATATAGCTATCCTGTTATAATCCTAAAATATCTGGCATTGTGTTTTTTTAATGTTATACAAGTTAAGTTTATACAATGCACCACTTTTAAGATATGCAACTTTTAATCATAAAAATCTTCAAAAAATTGAGATTACGTGTTGCATCGTAGAAACTTAAAAATTGATATTTGAGCGCTTGCCATGTATTTCAACATATATATGAATTTTAGTGACTTTATTATACCAGAATTTGAATAGCGCTCTTCGCGCGCCCTAACCTAAAACTCGTTTAAACTTCCTGACTTAGAAGCATGCGTACTACATGAGCCAATCACAAAACGTCTATCTTGGCTTCACAACATCAGGTCATGACTCTTTTATATAGGAAACCCAAAGATCTAGTTAGTTTATTATGCACGCATTTGGCAAAAGTGCTTTTGAACAAAGTATACCTTGTAGTAGTAGTAAATTCATTCATAGTAATAAATGACATTTAAACGAAAATTACTAGCTGAAGCGTGCACATGCTGCAAATTTCGTTCGAATGCTATTTTTATATGTATTGTCTTGGTTTTGCGTAATTCAAACAAAACAGTAGAAGATTTATTATCATCCAAGCGTAGCCGAACAGCTGATCACTGTCTCTGGCCGTGGCTCTGGCGAGGTAAGCTCGATGACTGCGCATACATTGTGCGCATCGATCTGGCGGCCGGCATGGCGATACTGCCATGTGTGTTTTAATATTTGGAGTGGTCTCTCGGCCTTTGCTCATCGCCAAATGTCTTGCTTAGAAGAAAGTGCAGAACGGCAACAACGACAGAATGCAGCAGTGTTTGTCTGCACCTCAAATATACGACCTTTTTGTGTGACGTGTTTTCAAGCTGTCTCCGCTCACCGCGACTTGGCTTGCGGATCAGCTGCTCGCGGTTTTCCGTTTATGCTAGGACTTGAACGTGCGGATACCTAGTGCAGAGCTACAAATATAAATAAGTGTTACATGTGTTTATTCAAGAAGTGCTGCCAGAAAGAAAAATATGTATGAACAGCAGTAATCAGTTCTCGTTAGAGGTTACATGCCTTGCTTTTCTGAGTGCTCTTGTTGCTTCTATACTGCTGTGCAGACCTGAATGCCGTTGGATAAAGATGCTGATACCTTTGTCTCAGATACAGTGCGTACAAAAATTAACTTCCCCCTGAAATCCACAAAAATCTGCAGCTATTCTATATTCTCTTGTGTGCAACGAGATGAAATCAGTGACTATGCGTTGTGTGATCTGCTTTTAGACGTAAACTTCTGCTTTTCTCCCAGGTCCCTCATAGACTGGTGTTGCTGACTACTTCTACCATCGATCATCATCATCATCATCGAGGGTCTACAGCTGTGCATTCAGGGTCTACTGCGGGTGCTCATCTGATTTCTGCTGCTGCTACGCTGCATACAACTTTTACTACTACTACACATCGAGGGTCTATAGCTGTGCATCCAGGGTCCTGTCTAGTTATATGTCTAGCGTAAGATATAATTATACATTATAAGGTAAATCTAATACTAATAAAGTAATTTGGCTTAGAGATCTTTTTGACACAAGCTTTCAGGCGTGTATAATAATTTTTGGGTTGACCATGGGTTGACCATGATCGAGGTAGCATCACAGCTATTTAGGTTGAGATTAAAGTTGCTGTAACGGAAGAAGGAAAACCTTGTAGGTATAGTTTTTTTTAACTTGTTTCAGAGGAATAAGCGAATGAATTTATGGAAGAAGAGCTCAGACTGACAGAAATGAGTTGCCGTTGAGGAGGCTCTGGTGCGAAAAGCTGGTGAAGTCGTCATTGCAACCAACAAGGTCGTCGTCGCGCTTGAACGGTTAAAGTTCAATACACTAAAAGTTAAGCTTGGAGTGATCGACGATTATGCTGGTAATCTAGCTCCTGTTGTCACAGATCTGCATGCAGTTCTGGAGCGATTGGTCAGTTGCCTGCCCAATCTATAGATGTGAGACAAGGGCCCTAATACGGTTTCTGACTTAGAACGCTGCTGTGTCTGTATTCTCTGTCTGCAGCATTCATTCGCCGTATCTATGTCACTGCGGCGATGCACACTAGTGCTTGAGTCATTCTGATGGGCATTCAGAGCTTATAGACACAAATCCTCACAGGCAGTACACTACCAATACTACGAGCATCGTCTTTGTATGATATTTCAATGGTCGCTACCGATAAAGCAAAGTACACTTATCCATAACAATAATACCAAATTTCTTAGTTACCTTCTCCAATAATCCACTGGAGACCAAACTTCATTATCATGCAGAACCTAAAGCACTTTCACAACTCCGACAGTTGTTTTTGCCCTAATACTCAAATACTATACGAATAATTTTCATATTTAAAAATAATTTAAATCTAAAATAACTTGTTGGTTTCAAGCAGCTGTGACACCGCAAACAGCAGAAAGCAAAATACTCGACTTGAACTTGACTCAAGCAAGCAGCATGTCTGTGAGTGCGTAATTATTCAGGATTTCCAACGTAAGTATGAGAAGGTTTGATCGGCTCTGGAGATTCTATAATAATATGACGGAACAATATGCTAAAGATATTCGCGGCGTAGAATATTCTGTTTAACCTCTTATATAACTTACTTTTTCTGAAGTTGAACTGGCTGAATTAAAAAAAAGAATCACGTAGGCGAAAATTATAAAATAATTCACAAAATAATTTTCAATCTCAATTATTTTGCTGAAGGAACAATTTGCTTGAGAAAATAGCGTGACAATTATAAAATCTTGTTAAAATCTTCAAAATCAGATGCTCATACATATACGTCAACAACAGATCAAATGAAATATAGATATAATCAGCGAGATGCAAACAGCTTAAAGATCAATTTTAAAGTATATTGAAGACTTTTTAAGATGTTAGCGCCCCGACTGATCCACGTCAGACTGACGACTGACGTGGAAGTATCGTCATCAGCATTACCTTTATACATGCTACGTTAGCACTAGATTTACTCACACACATACACACAGAAGCACGCACGCACCCAGAAGTGAAAGACAAGGCGAAACAGTCAAGTGAGACTGTTGCTAGACGAAAGCCACTTAGTAGTAGATAAGAAAACCTCGGACCGATGCAGAGGAACGTAGGGGATAGGGTTGAGTACCTCAAAGTGCTCCTCGGACCGTAGCTAAGAAACGTAGGTAACTAAGTTGAGCCCAGACTCCCTTACCCGATGCAGAGGAACGACGGTGTCAAGGTTGAGTCTGTCCAGAAAATGACTGGTCAATGCTACACGAAGTAGATGACCGGACAATGCTGCAGAAATCAGACGGCTAGACGATGCAGAATGAAAAAGACAAGTTTGATCCTGAACCCCTAATCACCTTTGTGGATGGGAGATGTATGTGGCGGTTAGCGCTGGGCAGCGCCGGCGCAAGCAGACGATCCAGCCCAGGCACGACTACCTCGGATACGTCATCTCCGCAGACGGCTGCAAACCACTAGCAGGTACCACGCTTCGCGTCCCATGCGACTTTTTTATTACAGCGAATCATCCAGACCTCAACGCAACTGCCTTTGTCTCCGAACTACAAGCCTTGATGAACAGGCTCTGCGCTGTCCCAGGCGCCAGGCACCTTTCACCTCGAACACCATTTTTCCATGGTGATTTGTGCACCTGTGCTTACGTGTTCAGAAGAGTAGACATGGTTCGGACGACTCTGCAACCGCCCTATACGGGACCGTACAGGGTGCTTTGCCGGCTGAGCGAGCAGGCGTATGTCATCGACATCAACGGCGCACTATGGGATATTTCGACTTTTCCTCTTTCAAAATCAAATAAGTTCGAATCCAGTCGGTCGATCAACATGAAATGTTTGGAAGATGATGTTCGAACTATCAGAAATCACAGAAAAATGACCAGAAATGTTGATGTTTACTGTATGGTCCAGGATAACTCGTTAAAGTTGACAGTTTTCGCAAAAAAATCACAAAAGTCACTGTAGATCAATGGAATTTTTTTTATTTAATGTTTGTAAACAATATTTTTATGTATTTTTCCCGCTGAATTCAAATCTTCCCCTTAAAATTTTGTAGGATGTCTTTGTCATCCAGAAAATCGGGAAAAACTTGTAGAATCGCCAAAATCTTGTCTTTTATGACTCCGTAGGATTTGTTCTCATTCTATACAGTTATAAAACTCTGTCATTTTATGTTTTTTACAATGCTGTTGGTAAATATATGTTTGATTACATAAACTGTATAATAAATACGTCATACCCCACATTTACGCATGAGCGCGCACGTTTTAGCGCAAAAAAGGAAACAACTCTTTATTTAATACTTGCTGGAGCAGAGAAAAAATGAGAAAAAAGCTTATCCTTATGTATTTTTGCCCGCTGAACATGAATCCACCATTGTTTTTGGTCTATGTAGCCCCGGTTCTTTCATAACCTCAAAAAATACTCCAAAAAGAAGTTTTACTCTGATAAGACTCGCAAAAGTAAGCAAAAAATTAGATAAAAAGCTTATTTTTATGTATTTTATCCCACTAATCACTAATCTAACTTTATTTTAAGTCCTCTTGAACGTTCGATCTCTAACTCTAAATAACACGTTATGAATGCAGATAAACGTGATTTAAAAGTGCAGGGGGGTTACAAAACTTTAAACTAACTTACAACTACGCATGACACCTTGCTTTTCTTAAATTTAATTATTGATTTGACTCATATTTTTTGTCGCAGATATCCCCTTAAATAATTATGTTAGTCTAACTGTTGAGATATAAGGTACATTTATATTATAGTGAAAGAGAGCTACTAGTAAGAAGCGCCACCTTATGTTCATGATTGTTAGTGCGTGCGAGCACGGCGCGAGTCACTACTTGTGAGTCAGCCTCCGCAGAGAGCGGTTGTAAGAGAGAGACTATGCCGGGCGAGTTTGTGTTTACTTAAATAAAGTTAAGCTTAAGAAGCCAGTGCATTTGTTAATTGACGCCACCTCATCACCTCTCACGATCCACGGAATATATCAACACGTCGGCATATTAAAAAGAGGCGAGCGAGCGTAAAAGTATCATCAAAAACCGAAATTCCTAAACCTACCAACCTCACACAGCTAGAGTTTTGGTTTTACCCAAAGGCAAGAGTTTAATTGAGGGACTCTTACTAAAAATAACTTTTTGTTACAAGACAATCCATTAAATATAGGACAACTGTTTGCTTTCGAAGCTCCTAAACTACACTACTATGATCTCAAAGAAAAATTCTTAGCATCAGATAGTGTTACTAGGAATAGAAGTATTATTATACCAAAAACAAATAAGCGAATCAGCAATAAGAACAGCTATATGAAAGCAATTAATGTATATAATGAGCTTCCTAATCGACTAAAAGTATTAAATATAAATAAATACTCTCAAAAGAAAATCATAAAAGACTGGATACGATCCAACTGTTAAAAAAAATAATAAAAGAAAAAAAATTGTTTCTGTATGCAATACACAAATTTGTTATTAGAAACTAATGCCAAATGTATATATCTTAGTTTTAAGTTTTAATTTTAAGTTTTGTTTATATTTTTCTTTTTCCTTTGTAACCAGACTGCGAACAGGTAATTTTATTTACCTCTGCAGGTTTCCAGGTATGAAATACATACCTTGTAAATTTCTTCTGGTAATAATAAATAAATAAAAATAAATAATAAAATTTATAATATAATAATTAATCTATAATTAGGTTCCTGTGAGGCGAAACAATATATAGAAATGAGTTTGTCCAAAACTTTATAACCAGCCCTGCAATTTTCAATCACATTTATCTGCATAAATGAGGTGTTATTTAAATTTTGAAATTTATATAAATCGGCAATAAGATTTACTAAAAAAAAATTTAATCGACATGTAATAGGTATATTGTAATTTACAAAGTTTTAATACATCAAAATAATAAACACGAGAAACTGCCTTGTTTTGCTTTGTTTAGAACTGTGTACTTTACCGATTCCTGACTTGTTTTCTTCTTCGTTAGAACTACAGTTCTTGAAATTTTACCTATTATTTTGAAATAATGTTGTTCATAATGTAATTTTAGCGTGTCATGAGTATTAGTATAACTTTGACAGTTGATGTGTGCATAGCAAAGAGATAATAAGATATTTCATACGTACATTTACTTACATCGCGATTTTCATAAGTGGTGTTAGCTTTTTTAATTAATTGTACATTTCACGTGTAATCATGACATAAAATAAAGGTAAGTGTAAAGTAATATTTTAAAACTCATTTAAAGCCATAATTTTTTTCATAAAAGCATCCAAAAATTAGTGTATTTAAAATTTTTAAAAGGGTAACATTTCTCTATAATATTATTTCAACTATTTTATTTATTACAATAATTATAATTTTTTAAGTAACTGTTGTATTTGCAATATAATGAATGCTACTATTAACATATTTTAAGAAACTTAAGTAACCGTCTTTGTATATTTGAGTGATATTGTCATAAATTTATTTGTTAAAATTTTACATTTTATTTGTTAGTTTTACAAGAATAGTTATCTTAAAGTTACTTTAAATTATAGTACTTTTAAAATAATAATTTTTTGTTTGTTTGTGTATTATAGATATTATTTACAATACGTTCAGTTATCAAAATATAGAAACCCGTATGATAATAATATAATTCGAAATTAGCGCTTTATGTGAATTTTACTCCAATTAATCAGAGGTACAATATGGGACGAAAATGAAAGAATAATAGGAATTCTAACGTAAAAGGAAGGCCAAAAAAAGGCGGTCGACTTAGCATTAATAGTGGTCGAAAAAGAAGTACTTTGAAAAATGCATCAGAATCAACTTTGCGTAGACGAGCTCATAATCTGCTCTGTGATCCCAACTATAATGAGACAGTAATATCTATCGTAAAAAATATGATCAACTTGAAAAGTAACAACAGACAGGATGAACAAAACGAAATAAATGATCCTCGAGAAAGGCATACGCCCAGTTCGGCCTTAGCTTTCTTAATTGCAAACGAGTACACAAGACGGCAATATGAAGCAATAATTGCTGATACAAAAGCATTATGCTGCGATATTTATCCGTGTCATGAAAGAAAAGAAAAAATGTTATCCACGTAAATATAAAATAATAAATGATATCGAAGTCTGCGTTAGTTTACAAGAGCTACTCAATATTACTGGTGAGCGATTGTGCAAAGCAATAATACACGACTGGCCTGATGAAACATATCGTAACTTGCAGATGCGTGTATCAATAGGATTTGATAGTTCTTTGTGTCATAAAAATCCTCAGCAAAAGTTCGAAAATGTAGAGTATGAAAATAAAAACGCTCAAGTATCACTCTTTGTTACTTGTATTGGAGTGATTCAACTTTTTCACTCAACAAATAGTAAGTGCAATTGGATAAACCCAACTCCCATGAGTATAAGATTTTTTAGACCTGTGAGACTTTGTTATGAGAAAGAAACCCCTGAAAATACAAAAAAAAGAGTACGCACGATTACTTACATAAATAAAGTTTCTTTCTTCGTATACCTTTACCTTGGCAAAAGGAAAATCAGTACGTCTTCAATATGAAGTTTTCCCTACTTTATTCGACGGCAAATGTTTGAATACGATTACTGGCAATCCGTCTTCGTCAATATGCCCATATTGTAATCTAACAACGACTGCATTTGATAATTTAAAAAATAAATTTAAACCAAAGGAAAATTCATTAAATTATGGATTAGGTATTCTACATTGTGAGATTAAAGCCTTTGAACACTGAATGAATATAAGTTACCGCAAATCTTTCAAGCACTGGGAGAGAACTGACAAAGATAAAGGTGCGAACTATTATTTATTTTTAACAATATATGATTACTTATTCATTTGTCCAAGAAAAAAGAAATTATTTTACAATTTCAAGTAATTATTATAGTTAATTATTTTGACGTTAAGTGTTCTAAATTTTCTACTTTACAGTTTTAATATGGCCTTTATGCACTTTTTAAATCTGTATTTTGATAACAATATTTTATTTTGTTAGCTATGTTAGATTTTATTTACGCTTTTATAATTATATGAATGGTATCTTTTAAAATAAAAAAAATTATAGAAATTATTAATTACAAATTAATTACTTTAAGTAATTTTAATAAATAAATATTAAAACAAAATAATAATTATAATATACTAAAGAGAATCGAACTCAAGCATGTACTTGATTTAATTACAGAATGCAATATAAATTTGTAAGATAAATAATTCTAAATTTAAGTAGGTTATTTACTACAAAATATTTTAATTTTTTAGATAAATACAAAGACAGGGAAAATGTTGTCAAAGAAAAATTGTATGTAAAATTTCATATTAGAGCGGATCAACTTCTCCAAGGTACAGGGACAACCAATACAGGCAATCTAGCTCGCATATGTTTCAGAGAACCATCTACTTTTGCGGGAGCACTAGAACTTGACAAACAGTTGGTTACAAACATAACGATAGTTCTCGCAGCATTTAAATGCAAAAAACGACTAAATTTAGAGAAAATGGAAAAATTTTCTTCGGATACGTATAAATTATATTATACGCTATACCCGTGGGCAAAAATGAACCCAACTACACACAAACTTTTGGTACACGGGTGTCAGATCGCTAGAAATTTCCCTCTTCCTATGGCATACTTTGCAGAAGATGGGCTAGAATCATGGCACAAGTACTATAGGTCAAACATACAAGATAATTGTCGTCAAAATTCTCGAATAAATCGTATTACAGATTTATACAACAGAGTAATTGAAATGAGTGATCCTTTAATATCCCTCATCGGAATAAAAAAGAGAATAGCTGTTTTGCGCAAACATAAAATTTCAGCTGAAGTTAAGAATTACATAAAGAAAAAGTGAGTATTAGAAATGTGTTATTTGTCTTCTTTATTTTAAAATTGATATAAATTTTTAGTCTTCTTGAGTCAACATTTGATGAAGTAGAAATTGACGACGAATGCAGTGATTCTGAAAAGGACGAGACTGAAATGATCACAAATGATGAATTTGAATCACAAAATATTTAGTATATATAATAGCATAATAGTTCAATTTATTGTATTATATTTGTAATTAAACTATTCGTAACATTTCTACGAATACAATTACTTAATCTCTTACCTTAATCTCATATTTTATCTATTTTATTACTAATCCGAAGACAAAATTAACTATGAATATTTACGTAAGTGCATATTTTTTAAATATATTAGGGGGGATGTGCCCAGTATACATAATGCCTAGTATGGATAATTTGATGTTTCCAGCTTCCAATAACAGATAGAGCTACTTTAGGTCGGTTTTTCGTACGTATTTGTGGTCTAATAAACATACTTCGGTACCGTTATTTTAAATGAATCACAGAAAAAGTTATAAGGAAAATAAGTAAATATGCATTTCAAAAGTTTGAAAAGTTATTTTACGAGGATTGAAAATTGCACTTTTTAATATTGATGTCGCGAATGAACTATTCTCGGGGCATCGAATCGGGACAATTCCTAATCATAGAGGGCTATGCAAGGAACAAATTCACTTGAAAATTTTTCATTTTTGTGGAGGGTAAGTAAATAGGTACAGCCGAAATTGTTAAAATTATCCATACTGGGAGCATGTTTTCGAGATTTCGTAGATTTCCTTGTAGAAATTGGACTAGAGAACACGTAGAAATTTCGAATTCGAATATTCATCGCGTTGTTTAAAAGTTATGCCCAAAATAGCTAAGGGTATCCGTACTGGGCACACTTCCCCTATATCTATTATATATGCACAGATATAAATATATATACACATAACATTTAGGTACATAATACTACATACGGATGTGTGTGAGCGCACGCTTTTTGTTATTTTTCACATCATCACAGTTTTGTTATTAATTTTTTCTCTGCCCCTGCAAGTTTTAAGGACATATAACTGATATTCCGTAGTCATATTCGTGTACTGTCGGAACTGCACCGGTCTACCATTTTGAATTTCGCAAAAAGGCCACTCAGTAATGGAAACTAGATACAATAAGATAAATTTTAAGCCCGAGCAGGAATCATTTCGAGCCTCTGATTTTTGGACAGAGGAGGGTGGTCGGTTTCAAAGTTTTGTTCTTATTCTATACAGTTATAAAACTCGTACATATATATATATATATATATATATATACACACGAACATCAGAATCGCGATGTATACAATCCCAAAACCCTGCAAATAAAGAGTTGTTTCCTTTTTTGCGCTAAAACACGCGCGCTCATGCGTAAATGTGGGTCGTATGACGTATTTATTATACAGTTTATATAATCAAACATATATTTACCATCAGCATTGTAAAAAACATAAAATGACAGAGTTTTATAACTGTATAGAATGAGAACAAATCCTACGGAGTCATAAAAGACAAGATTTTGGCGATTCTACAAGTTTTTCCCGATTTTCTGGATGAAAAAAAGATCCTACAAAATTTTATGGGAAAGATTTGAATTCAGCGGGAAAAAATACATAAAAATATCGTTTACAAACATTAAATAAAAAAAAAATTCCATTGATCTACAGTGACTTTTGTGATTTTTTTGCGAAAACCGTCAACTTTAACTTGTTATCCTGGACAATACAGTAAATATCAAAATTTTTGGTCATTTTTCTGTGATTTCTCATAGTTCGAACATCATCTTCCAAACATTTCATGTTGATCGACCGACTGGATTCGGACTTATTTGATTTTGAAACAGGAAAAGTCGAAATATCCCATAGTGCGGCGTGGCCAAAACCATCTCCACGTCGTCGCTCAAGCTGGCCTACACTCCAGCAGCCGCGCCATCAGCTCAGGCACGACCAGCAGCCGCGCGCCAAGCGCAGCCACGTCCGGCACTGGCGGGGGAGTAGCTGTGGCGGTTAGCGCTGGGCAGCATCAGCACCGGCGCAAGCAGACGCTACAGCCCAGGCCCAACTTTTCTTGACAAGTCTGGCCGTCACCGAGCTGAGAGCGTCACCAGGCCGTCGCCACACCATGGCGAACAAGTAGCGCGCACCCCTTTGACATTCTGGGCTCGGCTGCCGAACAACCTAGTCACTTTTATTTCTGCTTAAGCAATAAAGTCGTCGTCTCTCTTGATTTTGATAAATACTGTGAAAAGGTAATTTAACCCGGCTCTACCTCATCCTACGCGCGCCAAATATAAGATAAGAATATTGATTTTCAAATGTATAGAAATGATAAACGTCAAAGGAGAAGCCAACTAGGCTGATTAACGGGCCCCACGAAAGTATTGTTTAACGATAATATCTGTGGGGATACAGTGTCAAAGAGCCACTTGTCCATAGGTTGCTCTGCTTACGCCACATAAAAAAACATACATACACATGCACACATGCACATAGGCACACACGCACGCACACACACTCACACGCACGCACGCACACACACCTCTAGGCTGCCAGTAAGAACAGGGGCCCGGGGCGGTTTATCTTACCTTATCTTACTGCCCTATCAACCGGTGAAAATCCTAATAGCTATGGTGGTGCCGGTTGGCACCTGGACAAAGCCCTAGCATGGACAAAAGGGGGGCCTCACTACCATGCTAGATCTTTTTGGGGACGACTTGCGTTGTAGCACAAGGCCAGAATACACGCCTGCGAGGCTAAGATTTGGAGAGAAATACGTGTAGAAAGTAGATGAGAGGAGCAGAACAATAAAAATTAATAAAATAAACAAAATGATACGTACACCTACGAGAAAAAACTTGGGAACTTTAGATACCCCAAAAAGTGTCAATGAAACTGGGTGCTCCACCCAGCAAACAGACGACAGCATTAGTCTGGAAAACGTAAGCACTGGCGCCATGGATACGGCTACTTCAAGCATAAGGAAGGAATTACTCGAAGCCTGGAATAAAATCGGGACGGCAAAGGAGAATAATAAGGAGGCTTGGGAGATGATACGAGGTGGCAGTAGTATTAGTACAACAGCAAACACCACGGTAGATACTTTAGTAAGATCCGTAACACCACCTGCTACAAAATAAGTAGTAGTACTTAAACAGGCCAAGCCCAAGCCGAAGGACAACACCCCAGTTTATCGGACCGAGTACCTATCTCGAGGGTAGACTAGCACATCGTGAGACTGGCAGAAACATACTGGATAGAGTATGTCTCAAGTACGATATCGCATATTCACACAAAAATAATAGTGGTAATGGTGCCTGGGGTCATACTCAAGCCGATAGCCGACTGGTTGAGCGTGTTTTATCACGCATGCTATTTGGGCCTCGGGTAGTGATGAGAACAGTGTCAATATATTGACGGTTTTATGTATGGTTGATAAAATCACGTTTGATAGAGTGTATCGATAATTCAGGTAGGCTATACAATGTACAAGGAGAAAAAGGTCAATGTTAGTCGGTAGGGGACAGTCAATGAGTGGAGAGTAAACTCGAAAAACTATACTATGGTTATCTAGCTTTATCAGCATATTCTGGTGGAGAAAGACTTGTGCGAGCCACACGTAAAAAATTTCGCTAGAACGAGGCGCGAGAGTGGCTTGATAGTCAGGATGCTCACACAATGCATAAAATGGTGCGACATCATTTTCCTTGTCTTTCTTACTGGGTGTTCAGCACGTACGAGTTGTATAAGACTGATTTAGTTGACCTTCGCTTTCTAAAAACTTATAATGATCAATACAGCTACTTATTAGCAGTCATTGAGGTGCTTGCATAAATATAACTATGTATAATGCAGCTAAAGCTCGGGAAAATTTAGCGCAGGGCTACGATGTCGAACAGCAGTCACGCTATGCCTATAAATATAATATTTAAGACTTGGTTCGCTATAGTCGTGTTTGGACAGCCTTTCGAAAAGCATACGAGGGTGGCTGGAGTCTGGAATTATTTAGGATTGTCAAAATCGATACGACGAGACAGCCACCCGTCTTCACTCTCGAGGATCTGATGGGTGAGATAATTGACGGCCATTCTTACGAACAGCAGCTAAGTGGAGTGCGGGAAGATTTGTCTGGTGACGTTTTTCATATCGACCAGGTATAACGCAGTAAGGGCAAAGGAAAGAGGAAGGAGTATTTTGTCAATTCTTGGGTGTCTGCCAAGGGTCTTGTAAAGCTACACGAATCAGACAACAACAACAACAAAATAATGACTGATGAATCTTACATGGTTTTTTCCAGTAGTGGCGGTAGATGTGTTCCCTAAGAATACTGCAATCGCTTTACCACACAACTCCCCCAGAATTTTTGTCTGCACGGCAATTGGTCTGTTGGCCTAACCAAAATTCAAATACCTCTTACCTTTCAACACATATCAATGAGTAAGAAAAAAGCTGCTTACACTACCAATAAGTTACGCAATGATAATGATGATGATAATGATAAAGATGATGATGATGATGATGATGATGATGAACGTGCTGAGGGTTTATAGCAGTATTTGCTAACCTTACGTGACAAGTGATGTATGTATACGAATGCTACGTGCTGTACCTCTTCAGTTATATGATTATTCAGTAGAACACAAATTCAGAACTTTACCCCTCCAATGTATCTTCCCTTGCTATCCTTGTTTTTTCAGTTGATCGAGATAGATCTAAGAGGCATAGACATTCTGTCACATTTGACTACGGTGCGTCGACAGTGATACTTAATTTTAAGCGTACTAATTAATAATGTCTGACTATAGTATTTTCTTTACCCACCAAATCGGCTGTCGTGATGGTGGTGGTAGTGGTGGTCATAGTAGTAGTGGTGGTGATGGTAGTAGTAGTAGTAAAAATAATTACTTCACAATTGGTTGTAGGCATTATCAGACTGGCGCGGGTATTAGCAGTTATTTGAAAGGCTTATTTTGCGGTGATTTGCCTCTTGTGAGGCGTGGTGCTGGTGCTAGTGCAAAGATCAAGTGCGTGCGCGAAAGTAAGGGTAATTTCTAAGTCTATAAAGTAAATTTTGCTAAGTCTACGTGTGAATATAACGCTAACGACTCTATTAGAAAAGGATGCGACAGTGCCTATCGTTAATCCTGTGAATAATTTTATTCACTGTTCAATCAAGTGGATGAATTTTTTAATCAGAAGCCTGTATCATCTCCAAATAACGCCTTCGCATACAGATCGTAGATTAAGACGTTATTAAATTACGGACCAGCGGCAAAAAAACTTATACCTAAACAGTGTCTTGTGGTATGATGACACATCCGGTGAAATAGATAACACTGATGCCGGTAATGCAGACTTCGTTAGACGACAAGCAGTTATGACCAAAAATAAAATTGATTTATTGGGGCTACTTACACGTAGATGTGCAAAATATGGATAGACTACTACTTGGCGGTGTTGAGGTACGTGTTGGTCTTGTGCGCTCTCATGACAGCTTTTGTCTAATGGATCCCAATTCTGCATACACAGTATACATAACCAAAGCAACTCTATTTATTTGTCGCCATTTATTTGTCGCGTAAAAGTTAATCCGGGTATTTCATCAACTCATGAAAAGATGCTCTCTAAAGTCACAGCAAAGTATCCGCTTACACGTCTAGAGGTGAAAAACAACCATGAACAGTGGTGTACATGATCAGTCAATAGATAAGGTCATACTAGGTCAATTACCAATAGTATATTTCGATACTAGTGCGCAAAAGTTGATTCTACACTCGTGTAGAATCAACTTTTGCGCACGTGTATCGAACGTTATTTTTCGATACAGGGGCGGATAATGTGCTTGAACGCACGCTCCGCGTGCGTAAAAGTGCATTTTACGCACACTGTATCGAAAAAACAATTATTATTCGATTTATTGAAAATAAGGCTTATAATGGCGATACAAAAGTTAATCTATTTCATTTCAAAAATTTTAATACTAATTTCTTGTGTTTGTTTGTGGACGGTGTACAAGTCCCATCGAAACTACTGCAGCCTGACTTCAAGCAAACAATGATGTATGTTGGTGCGTGTCACACACTTTTCTACGGGTATGTATTTTTCAAATGCCGGTAATTCGATAATATGCAATGTATACTGAAATGACTACTGTTTTTTTGCATTAGATTTAATACCCGATTTATCGGCCAACAATGACACCCATTGGAATTTAATCAGAAGAGGCAGTGCGAGGATTGGTGTGAGATTTAATGACGCATTTGATACTGTAGTAAATTGTATAATCTGTGCTGAGTACAACGATCTGTTGGAGACTTGTCTTGACAAGTTTTGGTGCATTATAGCAGTTGAGGTTATATGGCGCTTCTTGGAAAACCAAATAAAAATACCCACTAATACAGGTCTCGTGTTGGTCGACATGTCTTTCTTGAGCTGTACAGTCAAACGGAGGAATAGATCTAGTAATTGATTTGCAGTTTTTCAAGGATTGCAAGGGTCGTGTTGTACCAAAAAAAGTAGGCTTAGCAGTATTAAATTTAGATACTACAGCACATTCGATTATTGCACCTACTTGCAATACGAGATTCTTAAAAAAAGATATTAAAAAAAAAATAATTTGCTCACACTACATCATTATGGTCTGGATTCGTAGAATGGGGATGTTACGTTAGAAAAATTGTATAAAACCATGCATAATATTTGTAGAAGAGCAAATAAAGTTTATGTGCGAGGGGAGTAAAAGGCTAAGATCCGAAATAAGATTGCTAAACGAAAAATCATCAATTTATAGAAGGCGTCCAAGTGTCCACTTATTAGAAATTGCCATACTCTGGGCAGTATTGCATACAGCATACCATTAAACGCTGCACATTCCAATACACTGCGTGCTCAACGACGCCTGCAAATTGAAACTTTGGGTAAATTTGCGTGGTACCGGGGGCGATATAATATCAACAGCAGAGCGGCCTTTCTCGCCGCCCTACTATCTTTGCAAGAATAAATTCTCTAAATATCCTCCAAAAGTTACGAAAAATAAGAGCTCATGTAGTAGGGGTTTATCTGGCAGATCAAATTCCAATAACATGGGTAAAAGCATGCGGCTTTTTGCTTAAAACACAGAGTCAGGATAGATGTGGTATGCACTGGGTGGCGATATATGTGTTCAAAAATGCTGTTGGATGGTATTTCGATAGTTTTGGTATACAACCATACAATATCCCTGATTAGTTTAACAGCATTCAGAGAAATTGTGAGAAGCTAAGATTGAATAACATTCAATTACAAAGCAGTTTTTCTGATGCTTGTGGCAAATATTGTATCATGTTCCTATATTATATGATAATTGGTAAAAAATTATCAGATGCCCGAAGAATTAGTATATATATATATATATATATACTAATTCTTCGGGCATCTGATAATTTTTTACCAATTATCATATAATATAGGAACATGATACAATATTTGCCACAAGCATCAGAAAAACTGCTTTGTAATTGAATGTTATTCAATCTTAGCTTCTCACAATTTCTCTGAATGCTGTTAAACTAATCAGGGATATTGTATGGTTGTATACCAAAACTATCGAAATACCATCCAACAGCATTTTTGAACACATATATCGCCACCCAGTGCATACCACATCTATCCTGACTCTGTGTTTTAAGCAAAAAGCCGCATGCTTTTACCCATGTTATTGGAATTTGATCTGCCAGATAAACCCCTACTACATGAGCTCTTATTTTTCGTAACTTTTGGAGGATATTTAGAGAATTTATTCTTGCAAAGATAGTAGGGCGGCGAGAAAGGCCGCTCTGCTGTTGATATTATATCGCCCCCGGTACCACGCAAATTTACCCAAAGTTTCAATTTGCAGGCGTCGTTGAGCACGCAGTGTATTGGAATGTGCAGCGTTTAATGGTATGCTGTATGCAATACTGCCCAGAGTATGGCAATTTCTAATAAGTGGACACTTGGACGCCTTCTATAAATTGATGATTTTTCGTTTAGCAATCTTATTTCGGATCTTAGCCTTTTACTCCCCTCGCACATAAACTTTATTTGCTCTTCTACAAATATTATGCATGGTTTTATACAATTTTTCTAACGTAACATCCCCATTCTACGAATCCAGACCATAATGATGTAGTGTGAGCAAATTATTTTTTTTTTAATATCTTTTTTTAAGAATCTCGTATTGCAAGTAGGTGCAATAATCGAATGTGCTGTAGTATCTAAATTTAATACTGCTAAGCCTACTTTTTTTGGTACAACACGACCCTTGCAATCCTTGAAAAACTGCAAATCAATTACTAGATCTATTCCTCCGTTTGACTGTACAGCTCAAGAAAGACATGTCGACCAACACGAGACCTGTATTAGTGGGTATTTTTATTTGGTTTTCCAAGAAGCGCCATATAACCTCAACTGCTATAATGCACCAAAACTTGTCAAGACAAGTCTCCAACAGATCGTTGTACTCAGCACAGATTATACAATTTACTACAGTATCAAATGCGTCATTAAATCTCACACCAATCCTCGCACTGCCTCTTCTGATTAAATTCCAATGGGTGTCATTGTTGGCCGATAAATCGGGTATTAAATCTAATGCAAAAAAACAGTAGTCATTTCAGTATACATTGCATATTATCGAATTACCGGCATTTGAAAAATACATACCCGTAGAAAAGTGTGTGACACGCACCAACATACATCATTGTTTGCTTGAAGTCAGGCTGCAGTAGTTTCGATGGGACTTGTACACCGTCCACAAACAAACACAAGAAATTAGTATTAAAATTTTTGAAATGAAATAGATTAACTTTTGTATCGCCATTATAAGCCTTATTTTCAATAAATCGAATAATAATTGTTTTTTCGATACAGTGTGCGTAAAATGCACTTTTACGCACGCGGAGCGTGCGTTCAAGCACATTATCCGCCCCTGTATCGAAAAATAACGTTCGATACACGTGCGCAAANTATATATAAGCTGGCGTAGTTGCAGCACAGTTCTCTTTCACAAGGTATAAGTTCTTTTGGAGGCAAGAAAAATATAAGAAGAAGAAAATGGCTGGAAAAAGCACGGAGGGTACAGCTCAAAAACTTGTTGTTGACACTCCCAGGCTGCGGAATATCTTCATGGTCGTAGTAGAGCCGGATGGCGCCCGTATTCGGGTCCTGCTGCGTTCAGGGTAGGGCCTTGCCGAGGCTACCGTAACTGGTGAGAGATATCCCACGACGGAAGGGGAGTCATGGGATAACGCGTGAGGCGGGAGAGTGGTATGAGAAGTTCTTTTGGAGGCAAGAAAAATATAAGAAGAAGAAAATGGCTGGAAAAAGCACGGAGGGTACAGCTCAAAAACTTGTTGTTGACACTCCCAGGCTGCGGAATATCTTCATGGTCGTAGTAGAGCCGGATGGCGCCCGTATTCGGGTCCTGCTGCGTTCAGGGTAGGGCCTTGCCGAGGCTACCGTAACTGGTGAGAGATATCCCACGACGGAAGGGGAGTCATGGGATAACGCGTGAGGCGGGAGAGTGGTATGAGAGCTGAGACGTTGTACGTGTGTAGAGAAGTTGGAGAAAAGAAAAGAAAATGTAAGTAAATTAGAAGTGTGCTTGAACGCTCCGCGTGCGTTCAAGCACATTTTCCGCCCCTGTATCGAAAAATAACGTTCGATACACGTGCGCAAAAGTTGATTATACACGAGTGTAGAATCAACTTTTGCGCACTAGTATCGAAATATACTATTGGTAATTGACCTAGTATAACCTTATCTATTGACTGATCATGCACACCACTGTTCGTGGTTGTTTTTCACCTCTAGACGTGCAAGCGGATACTTTGCTGTGACTTTAGAGAGCATCTTTTCATGAGTTGATGAAATACCCGGATTAACTTTTACGCGACAAATAATTAGGGTTGCTTTGGTTATGTATACTGTGTATGCAGAATTGGGATCCATTAGACAAAAGGAAATTCCTTGCTCCCACGAACGAACGGTCAGGAAAGTTTGGCAAATGTAGCCAGCAGAGAAGCACGAGTACTAATTCGTCAACTCAGCAAACGACAGAATACAGGCAGTACAGGCAGAAAGCAATAAAGGCACACAAGGAAGAAGAGGAGCACATTACGAAGCTGGAAAAGATAGTAGATGACCTAATCGGGGATTGTCAGTGCACACCAAGGAGCATAGAAGACATCGCAAAACGGGCCCAAAAACTCAAAGTTTTGGTAACTCAATTGAAGGAGATGCACGAAGTGGGAGATAATAAGGATGAAAGTTACGAACTTAGCATCGAATATTATAATATTATCACGAGGTACGGGAGAAAGCGAGAAGACGCGCACAAGGTCAGCTTATAAGAGATGCTGTACATTCAAACGCAGGGGCCAAGAGGCCAAGAAGTAGTCCGACTAGCAGCCCAGAAGAAAGAGCGAAGGAAATCAAAGCAGAAAGAGATAGCGACGTGAGAAAACAATGATACAGCGTGAGAACTTCGTTTCAAGAGTCACCCGAAATGCATCTGACTAACGGGAGAAATCAAACCCAACAAGAACAAGCGGTCTGAAGGGCTACTAGTTAAAGTGGGGCAAAACAAGAAGTATGCGGAAGTCCTGGGAAAAATCCGAAAGGAAGTAAATCCCGACACCACTGGAACGACAATGCTGGGAGTCAAGCAAACAAGAAGTGGAGACGTCCTTATAAAACTGGGAAGAGGGTCTGACGGGACAGCGTTTACTGCGAAAGTGGAAAAAGCAGTGCTGGGCCTTTGGCAGGTCAAAAAGGAAGAACGAAAGATAACCCTGGAAATGAGAGATATGAACTCGGGAGCTACAGAAGAAGAGGTGAGAGCAGCAATAGAAAGAGCCCTCGGAAAGCCAGACAATGGCAGGAGGGTGAACCTATTAAAACCTAACATGCAAGTTTTCGATATTATGCCTTAATAATACAAATATTTAATTGTGACATATAATGTTAAAATCCCGTAAATAAGGACTGCTACTTGTATAATATGAAAATCTATTGTTGTGACTATATTTGAATTAAGCAAAATATTTATTATCGTAGAAAAATCACTCAATAATTTTAGTTATTTAATTTGGAATGAGGTTAATTCAATAAACACTATTTATTTATGTTTGATGATATACAAGGGGCACTAAGCCTTTATTTACTTTATTTATATTTGAATTATGTCGCAGAATTGATGCAGATCAATACACGAGGTCACCAACTCGTAGAAATGACAATATTACACGCGCTCTCGGAGCAAGAAAATAATAATCGGATAAAATAGTTGTGAATAGCAAGAAAATAATACAAGCACGAGAAAACAAGGATATTGACATATGCACTACGCGGGCCGTGGCTCCCAAAGGTTATCCGAGAATCCTAGTTGCTGATGTAGAGAAAATATTATTCTGTTATTACATTTAGATGATATGTTGGTTATGAAATTCATGTGATGATGGAATAATAACTGAACCTATTATTTCTTGTGTGAATGGAATGATTGATTTAATTAAGTTACGTAGTATACTATAAACTTAAACGAGTGTAATCCAAATACATTGCTACAAATAAATATTGTATAATCAGTTCGTTAAGCCTTGCCTGCGACACAGACGTAAGCCTGGTTTACAACAGGTCTTACAGATTGAATGACTTTTAGTATCAATTAAGAAAACGCGAATGCAGTGATATAATATGGAATAGAGGTTTCAGAATAACTTGGAAAAATATAGGTAAAACACACGCGCTTATGGCAACGAATGCAATGATCTTAAGCGTAGTACTTGTTATGCGCACAAGAATGTTAGAACGAGATGATTAATAATTACCTGAACCGTTGTGCGTCCTAGGACAACCGACTGGGGTCTGACGTAGCCAGTGCATCTGGACGGCATATAGCGGTATATTTAGGTCCCGTCGGAGGCGAGTTAGGTGTTAAAATTTCGTGCTGAGTTTTTCCAAAGTTGAGTTTTTCCCCGGATCAGTCAGCAAGGAAGATCTCAGGGTGCCCTGGATTAGTAGTAATTAAAATGACAAGTAAAATATACACTATTCCTGTGCTGCGTTTCACTGGATTTGCCGCACTAACAGGAATACTGGCCTCCTCGTGGACAGCGTGGAGCACGTGGCGTCTACAAACTTCTTATTAGATGAGTGTGTAGAGTTTAAGGAGGAAATGCGTACTAACTACCGCAGCTCAAGGTGCGAGTATGCCAAGCGAGACGCGCTCGAGAAGATAAACTCAGTTACGCGTTCGCATATACGCAACGCAGTTACTGAGATTAATTGCGTGCAGACGCGCCCAAAGAAACCCGAGCAGCACAAGTATGTATGCGCTATAGAAAGAGCGCGCCACCGAAGCAAGTAAGTAGGCGTGGCCACACCGCCAAACGCTCGCTCCCACAGCTCGCTGCTTACCTACGTACCTATAAAAATTACATTTTGAGGCGCTGGGCTCTGATGTTCAGAGCAGGCATGTGCGACGCTGTCTCGGCTCCCCTCTCCATAGCTGCTGACCAGATGCTGCTGTTGCAAACATGAGAGGCAATAGAATGGCCATAGTGATACTCGGCGATCGAGAGAGAGAGAGAGAGAGAGAGAGAGAGACCGAGGAGCTTCTATAGATAGAGCACATCCGCGTGGGCCTTGTAAGTTGCACGATCAGAAAGCGTGTGATGATAGGGCGGTGTCACAAGTGCCTAGGATTCAGACACTGAAAGGAAGAGTACAATGGAGCAGATAGGTTGAACTTCTACTTTAAGTGTGGAGGAGTTGATCATCGCATGGCTGAATGCCAAATAGATTCAAACTGTTTTCTCTGCAAAGAGTATAGTCAAAAGGAAAAAAGATGTAAACATGTAGCTGGCTCCGGCGGCTGCATTGTATTCAGGCGCACCTTAGACACGGCGAAGAAAAAAGGAAGAAGAGCTTAAAAGATGACAATAAAAGGCGAAGTGCTGGATGTAATAGCATCAAGAGCATAGCAACAAGAAGACGGGGTTGATGCAGCAAGAAGAAGACGAGATTGAACCCCTAATCACTTCGGTGGATGGAGGACGTATGGAAATGTCAATCATCAAAGAAGAGGCCAACTAGGCTTATTAACGGGCCCCACATAAGTATTGTTTAACAATGATGCCTGTGGGGTTCCGGTGTCGGAGGGCTACTTGTGCAGAGCTTGCTCAACCGACGCAACATAAAAAAACACACTTACACACAAACGCGCACACACCATACCTGCCTCGTAGACCAAGAAATACAGGTTTCAGCCTGAGTCTCGCTACTTTTTTTAATTCAAAGTATCTCTTACAATCATGATACTTTGGGTAGTGACGAGTAAAAAAGTAAGTCACTCCATCGCTTTCCAAAGTACCTTGAAAAACCCAGGGCACTTTGGATAAACATAGAAGGGTGAGGAATTCTCTCCGAAGTGACTCGAAAAATCAGTGGTACTTCGAATTGAAAAAGGAAGAGTGAGGGCTTTCTCCAAAATACAAATGGCACCTTGGAGAGTGAACAATTTCGACCTTGGCCTCCCAGTGGCTCGGGGGGTGGAAGGGGAGGTCAAGGCCAGTTTTGTTTACATTCTCTATGATGCTATGCTACTACTCAAACACCCAAAAAAAACTTTACGAAGCAGGCAGTTAGTAGTCCACTATCCGGTGGTGAGGGTAAGAAAGTGAACGGCATCGTCACAAAGAAACAGTATTTTTCCAACATCTTTGTTGTTTATTCCAGGTAATGTAGGTTCAGTATCGAGACACACCTAAGCCAAACATGATTATGGTGTCATTGCATTACAGGTTCACATGGTTATGAGTTAAAGTGGCTAATGATATATACATATGTTGTTCAACAACTCTTTCAGCTTAATTTTCCGAAAATAGGGACAAATTCGACTCTTTTCGTTAATCCTATATTTTGAGTTTATGATGGAGTTAAATAGATCTTGGCCTGGCGTGATTAAATAAAATAAACTTTGGATTTGGATTCAGTAATTCCAAAAACGTACATCAATGGTTGTCTGGTTCCTGAAAATGTTTCTTGAAGGAGCTGCCTAGTGTTTCATTTTCAATTTAGATAGTATATTGTCGTTATTATCCCATCTTTATAGAGTACGACCCTTTTTAAAAGAATGTCGTCGTCATTATCCGGTCTGATAATAAATTATTATATGTGTTGTAATATAGTAAGTATTATAATCTTGATTATAAGTACCAAAACGGTACACGTCGCGCCATCTATTGGCAGATAACGATTTTGTGCAGTGAGACGAGATCAAGTCAGAGCGAGCGTATCGCACATGCTTCGCAACTATACTCTAAGCGCCTATTACGTACTATACTATACTCCGTGTGTAGAGCCAGACTATGCTATTCTGTACTCTACACTCTCTCTTGCTTGTAAGACTCCGATGTGATCGGACGTGCCGACTACTGGGCTCTCAAGCCTAACTACTTTTTCAATATACAATATTATTATTAACCTCACTGTTTATTATTTATTCCACCACACTAACATGGTAGCAGAGCGTTGGAAACTTTACTTTTTCAATTTTGCATTAAACTTCGGGGAAATGCAAAATTGAGGGGGGTAAAAAGTGAGGTATGAAGAAAGCCACGTGGAAAAGAAGTTAACGGTTATTGTTAACAAAGTGAATCGCACAGTGAAAAATTGAGCAGTGAAATTAAAGGAGAAAGTTTCTCAGAAAGATTATACGCTTGTGGAGCATTGAAATTTAAATTTTGTGTAGAAACGGCCGTCGAAAAAAAGAAAAATTTCAAGTGAAGATTAACCAGTCAAGAAAAGGTTCAAGTCAAATATATATGCTCAGTGACAAAGATTAAGTTGTCAGGTATTAAACAATAAGAAGAATTTTGAAAATTAATAAAGATTCAAGTGCGATGTCAATAAATTAAAGTCGGCAAGTAAAAAACGCGGTAACGTGCTAGTACAGAGCACGTGGCAATTTTGAGGTTAAGCACATGTTCTCGTGGCTTAAACATAGAGTAAAACAAGAAAATGAATTAGATGCTACAGATATTGAACTAACAAAGAAAATAAGAAATAAGATTAGAAAAATATTTTTAAAAGAAATCAAGAAAATTGTTGTATTGAAAAATCAAGTGTACGAGAATATACGTGTCAAAGAAGAAGAATTAAAAATGACAAAACAAGCTAAAGTTGAAGATATTATGATACCCGTGTTTGATGGTGCAAATTACTCCAGTTGGAAAATAAGATTGATGATTTTATTAGAATATAAAGAGTGTAACGAACCTGCAACTAGTAAAATAACTGCTGCATACAAAGATAAACAAGATGAATGGCAGAAAAAAGATTTAAAAGCAAGAACGATAATAATAAGCACTGTATCCGATAAACAATTAGAATACATTGGTGAATGTAAATCAGCATTTGACATGATGGAAAAATTCGATAAAATGTACTCGACGCAATCCACGTCACTACAAATAATTTGCAGAGGAAAGCTGGAAGAAGTAAAGTTGAAGAATTTTGATCAAGTAGACGATTTTTTCGCAGAATTCGAAAAATCCGTGAACGAGTTCAAGGCGGCTGGTGGAAAACTAGATGAAACAGAGAAGATGAGGTATTTAATACGAGCACTACCACCAAGCTACAGCTACATAGGAGACTTCATTGATGTCATTCCAGAAGATCAAAGGACAGTAGACTATGTCAAATCGAAAATTAAAGAAAAAAATTATGCAAAAAACGATTCTGATAAAAAGAGTAATGTAAGTACTTTTACAGCCAAGTTCGAAGGCAAATGTTACAACTGTGGAAAAGTTGGACATTACAAAAATGCATGCACGAGACCACCACAGCAGAGTAACCCAGGACGAGGTGCTCAATCCAGTCAAGGTCAGCGAGGTCATCAGAGAGGCTACAACAGAGGTGGAAACTACAGAGGTCGTGGCCGAGGCAGAAGACAAGGCCAACCCAGAGGTGACTTTTCAAGCGAACAACAGGGCAACTATTCATCTGAATCATGGACAACGCAGGTACGCCACGACTCGAACAATTCTTATACCTACCCTCGGGAAAAGTATAAGAATGATAAAACAAGTGAAGTAAATCATGTAACAGGTTATAGCGAAAATTGTAGCGAAATCGATTGGTTATTAGATAGTGGTTGCACAGATCATATTATATCAAATGATAAATTCTTTGATAAATGTGTAGATTTGAAGAATCCTGTTGATGTAAAATTACCAGATGGTAAAATGTTAAAAGCAACCAAAATAGGTACTGTTAAGACTTATTTTAAAAATTATTATAATCAAAAATATGTTGATATAAAAAATGTCTATTACGTTAAAGGTATTAAACAAAATTTGATGAGTTTAGCAAAAATAACTGAAAATTATACAGTATTAGCAACTAAAGATATTGCAAAAATATTTAATAAATCTAGAGAGTTGATAGCTGTAGCAAACAAAAAGGAAAATTTGTTTTATATGAAAAGTTTTGTATCAAAAAGAGAAAGTAATGAAATGTATGTAAATTCAGTAAAATTAACTGATAAAGAAAAATGGCATAGGGCACTTGGCCATGTAAACTTTCAATATTTAAATAAACTAGTAACTAATAAATTAGTTGAAGGATTGCCAGAAAAAATTGAAAATGTCGAAATGAAATGCGCAAATTGTATAGAAAGCAAAATGGCGAATGTACCTTTTGAAAATAGCAGATCAAAAACAACTGAAATTCTAGAATTGATTCATACTGATTTGAATGGTCCACATAACACAACTGGTTATGGTGGAGAAAAATATTTCCTAACTTTTGTTGATGACTATAGTAAATGCACGAGAATTTTTTGTATTAAAAGTAAAGCTGAAACAGCTAGTTGTTTGAAAGAATTTGTTAATTTAGTAGAAAATAAATTCAATAAAAAGGTTAAAAAATTACGATGTGATAATGGCAAAGAATATTTAAACAAGGAAATTTATGACTTTGTAAAATCAAAAGGAATAGAGTTATTGCCATGCCCACCCTACGTCCATGAATTAAATGGAGTAGCGGAGAGATATAATAGATCTGCAATGGATATGGGTAGATGTTTAATGCGAGAAGCTAAAATTCATAGGCGTTACTGGCCCGAAATCATAAAAACGGTCGCGTATTTAAAAAACCGTACAATTGCTAATACAGCGGAAAATAAAACTCCTTTCGAGATATTCTTTGGTAAAAAACCTAATGTAGATAACTTAAAAATTTATGGTATTCGTGTCTTTGTAAGAGTACCAGAAGCTTTACGAAAAAGCAAATGGGACGATAAAGCACAATTAGGCGTATTAGTAGGTTATGTAGAAAATGGTTATAGAGTCTTAGTAAATGGTAGAATAATTCATGCTAGACATGTTCAAGTAGTTGAAGAAAAAACTCAATTAATTTGTTTAGAAAAACTTGATGATGAAAAAGATAGAGATTTGGAAAATAGCGAATCTGAAAATAAAGGAAATGAAATACTAGAACATGAATCCAAAATTGATAAATATGATGTAAATTCAAATAGAAAAAATTCTCTTATCTCTACTCAGACCTTCGGGGAAAGTAGAGATAACGAATTAAACTCTGATATTGCTGAAAATGAAAATTCAAACTTAAAAGTGCAAAGAAAATCAAATAGAAAGAAAAGTCCTGTAAATAGATATGGAAATCCTGTAACTCATTTTATCTATGTAAATTACATTGATGCAAATATACCGAATACATTTGAGGAGGCGTTAAACTCAAATGAATATAAACAATGGAAAATTGCAATGGACTCAGAGATAAATAGTCTAAACAAAAATAATACTTGGCAAATTGTTGAAAGGCCAAAAGACAAAAGGGTAATTGATGTAAAATGGGTCTATAAAAAGAAAAATAACAATGTTTATAAAGCGAGATTAGTTGTAAGAGGATTTCAACAAAGAGAACACATTGAAAATGTTTATTCACCAGTAGGCAAAATGCAAACATTGAAAATTGTATTGTCTTACAGCTGTAAAAATAATTTATTCATAGAACAAATGGATGTAGAGACAGCTTTCTTAAATGGTAATGTAACAACCGAAGTATATATAAATGAACCGAAAGGTTATGAGACTGGTGACAATAAAGTTTGCAAGTTGCAAAAGGCATTATACGGATTGCGAGAAAGTCCTAGAGCCTGGTATAATTGTTTCAACGAATATATTGAAAAATTGAATTTCATGAGAAGTAATTGCGATTACTGTCTATACGTAAATAATACAAGTAAAGATCCAATATATATACTAGTCTTTGTAGATGATCTCTTAATTTGTTGCAAAGACAAAAATAAAATAAACAAAGTTAAAGCTAGTCTAATGCAAAGGTTTGCAATGAAAGATATGGGCAAAATTAGCCAATACATTGGTATAGATATAGATTACAGTAATGATAGAAGTAAAATGACATTAAGTCAGACTAAGTATATAGAATCTTTAGCTATAAAATATAATTTAGAAAATGCCAAACTGTATAATACTCCAATGGAGTCCAACCTAAAACTAGAACAAGCTAGTGAAATTGATGAAAATATAAAATATAGAAATTTAATTGGCGAACTATTATATATAAGTACAGGCACAAGGCCAGATATATCTTATAGTGTAAATTACCTAAGTCGTTACCAAAACTGTTATAACCAAACACATTATAAATATGCGATGCGAATTCTTAAGTATTTGTACAAAACAAAAGATCTCAAACTAACTTACTGCGACAATGTTAATACCGAAATATTAGACTGTATGGTAGATTCTGATTATGCAGGTGATAATGTAGATAGAAAATCTACAACAGGCTTTGTAATTAGATTGTTTGGAAATTTAATTTTTTAGAAAACGCATAAACAAAGTACTGTAACAAAATGTTCTACTTTTGCAGAATACACTGCTATGTCAGAAGCAGTGACTGAAGTTTTGTTTGTTAGGAATCTATTATGTGAATCTTTTGATGTAAATTTCGAAAACCCGATTAATATATACGAGGATAACTCAGGTGCAATTGCGATTGCAAAATATGGTAACTTCACAAAAAATTCTAAGCACATCGAAGTGCAATATCATTATATAAATGAAAATTACGAAAAAGGGATAATTGATATTGTAAAAATAGAATCAAGTTCAAACTTGGCTGATATGCTGACTAAAAGTCTAGACAAAACAAAGTTCATAAAAAATAGACAAGCGTTAAGACTAATCTAAAATTGTTATTGCATAATTCCAAGTTCAGTTGTAAAATTTCATGTTCAATTGCAAAGAACTCAAGTCCAGTTGTAAAACGCAAGTTCAAGGTAACAATCGCCAAGTTCACTCGAAATATTTTTTGAAAATTTTTGAAACAGAAAAGTGCTAAAATTAATTTAAAATGCGAGAAACAAACTTGTATGCGAAACTGAAAATTATTGTTTAAACAAATATGTTTGTAAAAGATCAAGATTATAAACTTAAGGAGGCGTGTTGTAATATAGTAAGTATTATAATCTTGATTATAAGTACCAAAACGGTACACGTCGCGCCATCTATTGGCAGATAACGATTTTGTGCAGTGAGACGAGATCAAGTCAGAGCGAGCGTATCGCACATGCTTCGCAACTATACTCTAAGCGCCTATTACGTACTATACTATACTCCGTGTGTAGAGCCAGACTATGCTATTCTGTACTCTACACTCTCTCTTGCTTGTAAGACTCCGATGTGATCGGACGTGCCGACTACTGGGCTCTCAAGCCTAACTACTTTTTCAATATACAATATTATTATTAACCTCACTGTTTATTATTTATTCCACCACACTAACAATATGCCCACAAATAATGTCACAAAATGAATGCCATACTCATGCAGTTTCATTTTGGATAGTCTATCGTCGTTCTTATCCGGTCCCTATGAAGTACGACCCTTTTTTAAAGGATGTCGTCATCATTATCCGGTCTGATAATGATTTATTATACGCTGACGAATAATATCACAAATTTAATGCTACGCTTATGCAGTTTGATTTTAGATACGATTTTGTCGTTTTTATCCGGCATTAATTTCTCAATATGATGAAATTGAAAATGTCGTTATAATCCGGCCAATATATTATCGAAAAATCTAATCAGAATATTCTGTCAGTCTTAGCGCAAATTGCTTGAAGTCGATAAATTGTCGTTCTTATCCGGTCCTTATAAAGTACGACCTTTTTTCAAAAGAATGTTGTCGTCATCATCCGGTCTGATAATGATTTATTATATATTTACAAATAATGTCACAGAATGAATGCCATACTCATGCAGTTTTATTTTGGATAGTATATTGTCGTTCTTATCCAGTCCTTATAAAGTACGACCCTTTTTAGCATCTCTTTAAGTGTTGTATCAAATATTAGATAAGAACTTACTTAAGATCTTGAATTAATTATTAATAAAAAGATTTCTTTTGATCATGGCGGTAAGATCTTGCATAAGATCTTATGTAAGAAATTGGGAAAGATATTACGTAATGTCTTATGCAAGGTGTTGTATACTATCTTGCGTAAGATCTTGAATGAATAATTGATGTAAATAATTTTTTTATCATGAACATAAGATCTTATATAAGATCTTCCGTAAGATCTTATCTTGGTTCTTGGTCGAAAATTGCTAATAAGATATTATGTACGGTCTTACACAAGATCTTTGACAACATCTGATATATAATTTTACGTAAGTTCTTACAATCTTGAGTAAAATTTTTAATAGGGTGTGAATAAAAATTGTACGATTCCAGGCTTTTTTGGCCTTTTACTACCGTGAAACCTTAACTAATCTTCCTGAAATTTTGAGCGCGATACCTGAAAGTAGCTAATTTTATACCTTATTGAATGTGTTACAGCCAACTTGATTTTAAAAATAGAATAATTTAAGGCATGCAAAAAAAGAATGATGTTGGCTCTATCGGTCTTCCCGAAGCAATTTGTGCGTATTAAGGAGAAAAAACCCAAGGTTTTTCTTTCATTTTTTCTCCGACGTTTTGGTGGACAATGCCACCCTCATCAGGAAACTGTCTATTCATATTAATATGAAAATGAGATCTTGGTTACAATTTAAAACAATAGCGAGTAGTTAAGAATACATTTACAGAAATAGTAGTTGATCGCCGGTATATACAGTTGGATTTTGCGGGATATGTCACGACACCGCCAGTCAGCGAGGGGAGAGGAGATAGAGGTGTTGCTCTCTTAGCTGTTCGGCCTTGAATTCGTTCGTTTGTCGATTTCACGCGGCTTATATAATGTGCAAGGAAATTGAGCGGTTTGTTGACATTTTCTATACCGAGAATAAAAGACGAAAACAAAAATATAATAGACTGGTACACTAAACCAACATTTTTAGGCAGAATTTTAAACTATTTATCTTAACATCCAAACACACAAAAAATTGCCATGGTGTACATTCTCGTTGACAGAGCGATAAAACTAGCAAATAAAAAATTTTACAATAAAAACATTGATATTGTCAGAAAGCTACTGTTTGACAATAACTATCCAAATATATTTATAAAAAAATATATAAAGAAAAAAATGTCTACAATAAAATCAAATGAACAACCACGACAACAAACAAGCAGTAGCAATAACAACCAACGAAACAGCATTTGTATTCCATACGTAAATGGCTTCTACGAGCAGATTAGTCATGGTTTTAAAAGAAACAACATTGATACTGATCCAAGAATCAACAAAAAGTGCAACATTATTATGAAAAGCGAAGATAGAAAAGCTAAAAATCTCGAGAACAATGTTGTTTGCAAATTAAAATGCAACGACTGCTCTGCTACATACGTGTGCCAAACGAAAGGAAATGTTTGTATACGCGCTAAAGAACACAGAAAATAAAAAAATAATGTAATCTTCGAACACTAAACACACTGTAATAACACATTCAATTTTGACAATTTGACATAAAAGATAAAGAGCCCAATCTGAATAAAAGATTAATTTCCGAAATGATACATATACACCTGCAAACTAATAGCATTAATAAGAATGAAGACACACAGCAACTCAGCGATGTATACACACACCTAATACACCGATTAAAACGTAAACAAAACAAAGGCGATTGACATCAGAATTGTGACGTCGGTATAGAAAATGTCAACAAACCACTCGATTTCCTTGCACATTATATAAGCCGCGTGAAATCGACAAACGAACGAATTCAAGACCGAACAGCTAAGAGAGCAACACTTCTATTTCCTCTCCCCTCGCTGACCGGCGGTGACGAGACATATCCCGCAAAATCCAACTGTATATACCGGCGATCGACTACTATTTCTGTAAATGTATTCTTAACTACTCGCTATTGTTTTAAATTGTAACCAAAATCTCATTTTCATATTAATATGAATAGACAGTTTCCTGATGAAGGTGGCATTGTCCACTGGAACGTCGGAGAAAAAATGAAAGAAAAACCTTGGGTTTTTTCTCCTTTAATACGCACAAATTGCCTCGGGAAGACCGATAGAGCCAACATCATTCTATTTTTAAATATCCACCAAGGGATCGAGTCAACGTAGGAGAATTACTACTCTCTCTACAAATAATTGTACATGCAAAAAAAAGTTTTGCTATAATCAAAAATCGGTTATTAGACATAAAGTGGTTTGCAAAATTAAATACAACCGTTGTTAGTATTTGTTTTTAAGACAAGGGTTAATCAATTTTTAATGATACTATTATATATTTAATTATCATTTTCAGGTTGACGTGTGACAAAGAATTACTAATGATGGATACTTAAGAAAATTCCTCAAAAATAGTAAACAGCTGCCATTTAAAAATTAATAACTTTTTTAATTTGCTAGTAATTCTATCGATTACAATTAATTATTTTAATTAAATAACTAGAGAAGAACAATTTAATTATTAATTTAATAATAACAAAGCAGTTATTTTAACAAAATTTTTTCTCAAAATATCTACACACTAGTGTGTACAAAC
Organism: Nasonia oneida; assembly: GCA_037356405.1. Classification (NCBI taxonomy): domain Eukaryota; kingdom Metazoa; phylum Arthropoda; class Insecta; order Hymenoptera; family Pteromalidae; genus Nasonia; species Nasonia oneida. Next base: position 212,359 of record JAZHPH010000089.1, read on the forward strand.
ATGGGTTGTGCAATGTCAGCTGAAGAACGAGCAGCTTTGGCTCGAAGCAAGCAAATCGAAAAAAATTTAAAAGAAGATGGCATTCAAGCAGCAAAAGATATTAAACTACTTTTGCTTGGTAAGTTATATAATACAACTATTAATTTATTGCTTAATGTAATTAAAACTATTATCTCATTACATTTTTTTCACTTTTCTTTTGCTTATCACTCGGATTTTTTAGTTCCTTTTCATACTTCTATATATCTTTAAGTACATGATTTAAATTTTGATACGTTAAAAACGTTACGGCTCCTTTACATATACATAAAATAGTGAGTATATAAAAAGTGCTGTTAGAAACGAATAGGTAAGGGTAAATAGTAGGGGAGAGCGGGACACGATTGGCGGGGCACTTTGGCAGCTAAAATTTTAGAATTGGAAATTCATATTTTAATATGAATTTTTTTCCTACTAATTCCTTAAATGATGACCGTTTTTTGATACTCGATTTATGTTAATAAAATTTAATATAAAAATAATAACTAATGATTAAATATTTCGCTTAAAGTAAGACGCTCGCGCCGATATTCCCATCACATAGTACACTACGAAGTAATAACTAAAGTTACTTTTTTTTATTGACCTTAATTAAATATTATTCAAGAATTTTTAATTTGAAAAAAAAGATGTAGAGCGGAGCACGTCTGGCAAATTACAATTAAATGTATCCTTGTAGATTAGTACTTTGCACTCAACGAAGACGCATTTGAATTTGCGTCGAAAACTAAATCATTTCAGTTTTGCCGCGAAGACTATATATAAATATTTTGAACTCTTGCGTCGAAGACTATAAAGTACATTTGCAGTCCCGCTGCGAAGACTAGTACATTTCTCACTTTGCATACGTTTGAAAACCATTTTGATTACTAACTTAAAAACTAGTAATCAAAATGGTTTAAAATTCTTACAGCAAATAGATATTATCGTTTTTTATTGTCATCAATTTTTTCAAAACGTTTGACGGTTTAATTTTAAAGATATTAATTTTTTTACATCACCTTTTTTATCATAAAAATTGAACAGAACATAAAATGGTCAGAATCATAAAAAAAATGTTCCCGAATTCAGACTCAGAAAACATATGCATGCCAAATTTGGTGTAATTCCAGAATTATGATATTACATACACACACACAAACACAACACACACAGTCATCCGCACGGACATTTTCTAAAAACGCATGATTCGTACTTCAAACACCTCTAAATGCAGTTCTACGAAGTTTTAGCGAAACATAAAATTTTACTATTACAAAGCGTCCTCTTAGGAGGAAACAAAAATGGTAGAGACAACAGTTGTAGGAAATCGGGAGAAGTCGGATGGTGACCTTGGATTAAACCTTGAACTCTTTTACGTTTAGAATGGTATGTTGAGTTGCGTGACTGAAGGTTATCTCAAGGCCATGCAGCAAGTATAAAACCCTACATACGTAATGCCTCTTGCAACGCCAAAATGAAAAAATTGTAGAAACATTAGTTGTAGGATATCTTGGTGGTGCCGAATGGTGACTTCGAATTTGACCCTGTCCTTTAAGGTCATTTCAAGGTCAAATTGATTTTTTTTCAAACAGTAGCCACTTTTTTGACTCCGGATTATAAAATTTGATGTCCAGGACGCACGACAAGGACTTGGTTGAATAGATTCACATCATGTTTTCTCTACTACACTGACAAAAAAAAAACACAGCCTTTTTAACTGAACTCGCACCAGTTATCCGTCATTGTACGAAGACTCGCCAAAATTACCGTAGAGTTCAGCAGTTTTAAAGAATCAGTTCGATCGTTTTTGCTGGTGTCCCGCGTAAGCGACCAATTTTACAAGTCGCGACTCGCCAAAACTACCAGGCACACCGTTGTTTTTACTAAACAGTCGTTACGGAGGCAGAACGGTTAAAACTACCGGACTTCATCATCCGACGGTGAATGGTCCGGCAAGCCAGGCAAGCCTGAATACCTCTTTTGTGAGATATCGGCCAAGGGAGTTTCTCCCATCTTCGTGGGGGTTGTGTATCGTCCACCTCATGCTCTTTTTTTCCAAGGCTCTAACTTTATTAACGAACTAACAACTCACATGCACAACTACTCCACGAAGGTTATAATGGGGGACTTTAACTCTGACCAACTATCCTCATCTGAAGATGCCAATTTCATCAGGGCCTTCATTGATGAGAACTCTCTTTCGTCCGTTCCCTATGGTGCCACGCACCATAAACAGGGTTCTGACACCTGGCTTGATCTGTGCCTAATCGACGAGCAGGATCGCCTGCAGTCATACTGGAAGACAGACGCACCTTTCATCAACGGACACGACCTTATCACGGCCACTCTCAACGTACAGATTCCACGCTACGTACCAAATACATACTCATACAGAAACTTTAAAGGAATCAGCGCTGAGAAGCTGAGAGACTTTCTTAGCGAATGTGACTGGTCATCTCTCACCACTTCATCACTTGACGACTGCATATCTTTACTTAACGCTAACCTCACTAACGCCATCAACCACCTCGCTCCATTGCGGACTGTGACACCAGGACGACGTCATCCGTGGTACACTGCGGCTCTTCGTGGCCTTGTATCCGAGAGCAATAGACTTTACAGGCGTTTCAGGGACTCCAGGCTCGAATCAGATCGACGCGTTTACAGATCAGCTAGAGACTATGCTCACAAACAAGTCGAGGAGGCCAGGTTGAATTATTACTATTCACGCCTGTCCACCTTGACCGATATTGCTGAGATCTGGAAAGAGCTGGAGAAACTTGGAATTTCTGCCACCAAGGCCCCCTTACCATCTAGATTCACCACAGATGAACTCAACACGCATTTCAGCGCGATCTCAAATGATCCGCTGGCTCCTGCTGTTGAGGATTATCTTGTCACCCTGGAAAGTCTTGACCTCCCGGAACATTTCGAATTCAAACCTATAACGGAATCGGACGTGTTGGCTGCGGTGTCGCACTTTGACACTCAGGCCAGGGGCAGCGACGGCATCCCACAGGTTGTCATCTCAAAAGCTTTGCTGGTTCTTGCACCCTTACTAAGTCATATTTTCAACCTGTCCCTTAGCGAACCCTGCTTCCCATCTGCCTGGAAAATGTCACTTGTGCGCGCACTCAACAAAGTCAGTTCACCAACAGCCCTGACTGATTACCGTCCGATTTCACTTCTCTGCTTTCTTTCCAAGGCTCTGGAGTGGCTAGTGCACAGGCAAGTCTCAGAATACCTTGAATCAAGGCTATTACTAGATAACCTTCAAACAGGCTTCCGCACTCGTCACAGCACTCAGTCTGGCCTAATTAAGCTAACTGATGATGCCAGAGCCGGGATAAACAAAAAGAAAGTAACACTACTCCTTCTCTTTGACTTTAGCAAGGCGTTTGACACTGTGTGTCACGTCAGGCTCCTGAGAAAGCTATCCACCTTCGGCTTCTCAAAGCAAGCCATCTCAAAGCAAACATCGGCGTCCCGCAGGGGTCCGTTCTGGGTCCACTGCTGTTTGCATTGTACATCAATGACATCGGTTTCTGCCTTGATACCGATGTTTTCCATCTCATCTACGCGGATGACTTGCAAATTTACAGTCAATGCCACCTCGAAGAGCTCGATTCTTTATCAAACAAGATGAGTGCCAATGCTGAGAGGATTACTGGTTGGGCTGCACAGAATAAGCTAAAACTTAATGTTGCTAAAACTAAAGCAATTGTCCTAGGCTCTCCCTACTACATAAACGCATTACCCTCAACAGCTAACACTTTCATTAACATAGGGGGTGCCCAGGTCAGCTTTGAATCTTCCGTGCGTAATCTGGGATTGGTGCTCGACTCTGAGCTTACGTGGAGGGAGCATATTACACAAGTGTGTAAGCGTGCTCACACACTAATGTACAGGTTTTACCTTTTCAGGAAAAGCACCAATCTCAGGTTGCGCAAGCACTTAGTGCAGGCCCTCCTGTTCCCTCTTATAGACTATTGTTCCCTCGTATACTGTGACCTGACGCAGGAACTCGACCTAAAACTTCAGAGGATCGTGAATACAGGAATTCAGTACATCTATGGTGTAAGAAGAGATGAGCACATCTCCTCATACAGGCGGGAGTTGCAGTGGCTAATCACTGCCGGACGCAGGAAGTATTTCACTGTTTGTTTCCTAAGAAAAATGTTTAACACAGCCGTACCATCATACGTACTGGCATACTTTGACTTCCGCGTGACACTTCGGCCTGTTAGGGGGGAGGTGATACCTCTGGATATTCCGACATTCGCGACGGAGACGCTGAGGAACTCGTTTCATATCAGCGCCTCATACCTATGGAACAACCTACCATCTCACATTCGTAACACTACATCTGTCTCAGGTTTCAAGAGACTAGCTAAAGAGCACTTTCTTGAGCTTGAAAATACAAACACTTGAATCGCTTGTACACATTCACTCAAACGCACACACATTCACGCAATCATACACACTCACACACTCTCGCTTGACCCATCTTCACATTATCATACTATCACAATACACATTTTTGCTGTACTACTATTCCTGCTGTATACAATTTATCGTACAACATATTGTACGCCAAATAAATCTAATAAATCTAAAATCTAAATCTCTCCCTCTCTCTCTCTCCCCCCCCCCTCTCTCTCAATTCACAAATCTTGCTCTCCGCGCCACAATGCGCCTCTCCCGACTCTCTAACGCTCGCTCCATCTCTCTCTCGCACTCACACACACTCGATGATCTCTCACCCACTCGGCTCCTTACGTCCCGATGAAGTCGGTAAGGCAGTGCGCTGTGCTGCCGCGCTCGAGTCGGCCACGCCGTTCGCTCCCCCTCTTCACGCGTGCGCTAGCAACACAAAACGGCCCCGACTTCTCAGAATCGGTTCTAAGCTTCTCCCGCGTTTCTCTCGCTTCTCCACTGCTTTCGCGCATTTCAGCTCGCGTTTTCTCTCACAAACTTCTCTCGCGTCCCTCATACACACACACACACACACCGCCGCTACTACCTCTCTCCCTTCGTCTCCTCGTCGAAACCTCTCCCGCTCGTCATCTTCCACTGCTTCCTGGACTCCCTCGCGCTCGTCTTCTTCTTCAGCTTTCTCGCCTCCGCTCTCCTGCGTCCTCTCTCAGCTTCAGCTCTCCTCCACGCCTCCTCTCTTACTGGCCGCCGGCACCCACGTCTTCTTCTTCTGGACCTGGTGTCTGATGGTCACAGCTCTCGACGTACCTCCTCGCACTTCCTCTCTTTCTCTCTCTAACCCCACACACGACACTCGTAAATCCCCACGTAATCGCACACCTAGCGCACATCCTCACTTGCGGTCGGCATGAGGCTCACTGGCGGGCCGAGCGCCGTGAATCGCGCGCTCGGACCCGCTCGCCGCTTGCGACCAATCAGCGCGCCTCGCCCCATCCGCGACGGAACCGACGAGTCTCACGAGTCTGCTGCGAGTCTGAAAACAGACTATTTCGCAGTCGACTTCCCTCTCTCTTCAAGTTCTTCGCTTCGCGTTCTTCCGATTGGCCCCGCTGTTGCCGCGCGCATCTCCATGCTTTCTCTCACTCACACTCACGTACATCATACGTTTTCTCTGTCGCAGTAGAGATAAAAATTCGCACCCGCGATCACGCATTCCTAGAAAATTCTCCCCTCGACTTCTTCCTTGGAAATGACTGCGGCTCCTCGTAGCTCTGCTGTTCTCTCGAAACTCCTGTCCTCTTCTCTAGATGCTCTCCATTTCTCCGACACTGACGAAAACAAACAAAATTCACTCGCGTTCATAATTGCGAAACGCAATTATCATTCGCTCAAAAAAGGCGGCCTTGCGACGGACAACGTACCGTCGCAAGGTTCAGCGCTGGAATGCGACCCTAGCGTCGCTTTGCATAGCTCAGCACTGGAATGCGACTCTTAGCGTCTTTTTCTACTTCCTCTTAGAGGAAGCTTTGTAATAGTAAAATTTTTGACTCTCCTAAAAATAGGTTAAAAATCATTTTGAGGTTTGTACAGTTCGAATCACGTGTTTTACAAAATGTCTGTATGGATGTGTGCACGCGTGTGAGTGTGTGTGTGTGAGGGTATGTATACCACAATATTTTCGAATCGAGGCTATAAATGTCTACAAAATTTGGTATATTTATCCGTTTTCGAATTCTAAATTGAGGAAAAAAGTTATGTTCAATTTTGCCAGCTAGTTTTTGTTTTATAGCCATTTATTGAATTTTGCAAAATTATTTTTGGCATTTTTTGTATCATTTTATTGTGTAAGACGGCAAAATTTCGCCGTGTAACAATGACGTTTGACGCGTTCGGGGTAGAGCGTCTCAAGGCTACCTGTGTGAATGAGTGAGTGAACGTGTCTAAGTGCGTCGTTTATTTTTTGAGTGAACGACGAGAGAGAAGCAGTGGCTGCGACGGACGAAAAGGACAACGCATGTCGCGGACTCGTGAGTGAGAGACGCGAGGAGACGACGAGCAACGTTGGCTCAGCAGCAGCGACCTTTCACCTCGACAGGGCGTTCAAGTCGGCCCCGCGCACCCTAACACAGCCGATGCAGGTGGCGGAGCCCTTCGTGGGGTCTACCTACGTGAGCGTCTAATGCAGCAGGACCAGCGTGATGGCGGCTCGCTCGCACGAACGCCAGGAACAAAAACTACAGCGTCTCGCATTCGTATAAAGGATTATCTCATCTATACGGTTTATATTCTCGAGTAATAAGCGAAGTGTAGAATTAAGGATTTTTACGATTATGATGGAAGTGTAAAGTTATTGTGTAAAAACGTAGGTTAATACTTGGCGCCGACACCTGGACGCACGAAGCGTAAGGTGGTCGGGCAATTCTAGGATAAGTCGTTCGGCGTTTGCGGAATTCGCGTGCGACGTAATTGTGTTAGTGAGTGAGAGATGAAAAGTGTGAGCTAGTTTGTGTGATCTGGTTGCTTCTCGAGCCTTGAGACGCGCGCGAGTCATGCGGGATATCTTTCGTGTACGGGTATTCGCTTGTTGGAGTTGCCTTTGTTCACGGGGTATTTCAGTAGTTTGTACGAGTTGATCATAAGTTGTAAGAATTTATTAAGAATATACAATTCCGTCTGATAAACCACGTGTCTCTATTATTCCGAACCTCCCACTCTCCTTACCGTTTTCGGGGCTGCAGCTAGCCGAGCAAGCCACGTGTAAAAAACCCTCGCGCCGGGAAACAAAGAGTCGCGAGACTCTGGCGTTCACGAGGAGCGCCTGGCGCCACCGGATCATTTTTCAAGCAAAAAAAACTGGGTTTTCTATGTTGTACGATTACGGAAGTAAAAAGGCTTTAATTAGGTTGAAATTTAGGGAAAATATTGATCTTTTGATTACCTCGGCTAGGTTTTTTTGCAGCTTATAAAACCGTTTAGTTTTAAAGATACCAGGATATCTCTCACCCTGTATACCCTGTATAACTGAAAAGTACTATTTCTATTAAACCTTATGACCCGCTTACTAAAGTTCAGAATGTTTTAAACAATTTATTATTTTATGAGATTATGAGGACCCTATGATATTTAAAATATTAGAGTTTGAATTTTTTATAAAAATTATATGATTTGATATTGTGACAGGTGCTTTTTATGTAAAATAATTAAGATTGAAAGTATTTTAAAAATCATTAATATATTGTATATTTAAACAATATTTTATCTATTTTAACTATACATTTTTTTGTGGAAGCTACGTGCCAAAGTATTGGCAGCGGTATTTTAATATCAATGTCTATCGTTTTTTGACATTTTTTGACTATTTCTCCTCAAACATAAGTACACAGTAAATTAGGTCAAAAATGTATACCAGATTATTAAAGTAGAGTAAAAACCTTCAATTTTGCCGGTATTAGAAATTTCCTTGGTGCTACAAAATCCGATTTACAATCATTTTAAGTTGATAGTTTTCCTAAAAACAAGAATTTTTAACATTTTTGGTTTGTTTCTCTTAAGGATTTGGTGAAAAGGGAATCAGGACAATATTACATTGTAGGTTATCAAATTTAAGTAAAAGACCTGCAATTTTACTTTTTTGGAGAGGTGCTATAGAAATTACCGTTCACGGGTTTCACGCCTAAGAAATTAAAATATCTTTAATGTCATAACTCCGCTTCCAAAACACCTAGGGGCGTCTTTTATAACTTAAATTGAATCTAATAAAATGTACTATAGTATCTTTTGCTTGCATAACTATATAAATCCTTAAAGAATTTTCAGAAAGCTCACAAGAAGAAGTTGTGTTCTCATAGAAAGTGGAAAAAATACGAAAATCTCAAATTTTTCATTTAAATGAATAACAATGATAAAAATGCAAATTCCTCACAATGTATATATTTTCTTGTTATTGTTGGTCAAAAGTTACGTTTGTTATGAAAGTTTCAGAAAAAAATAAAACTGGTTTCCTTTACTAGCATTAAATATCACGAAAAATTGCCTGTTTTCGAAAAATCACAGAATTTAAGGTAGTTTCTTCACGTGTATATACATATACATTGTATCCAGTTTCCATTACTGAGTAGCCTTTTTGCGAAATTCAAAATGGTGGACCGGTGCAGCTCCGACAGTACACGAATATGACTACGGAATAGCAGTTATATGTCGTTAAAACTTGCAGGAGCAGAGAAAAAATTAATAACAAAACTTATTCGCATGTATTTTTTCACGCTGAACACGAATCCACCCTTAGTCTTGGCCTCTGTGGCCACCTTTCGTCCATAACCTCAAAAGAGTCCAAAAATGCATTATTACGTGGCTGAGACTCGCAAAAGTGGTCAGAAAATTAGGGAAGAAGCTTAGCCACGTGTATTTTTCCCACTGAATACGAATCCACCCTTGGTTTTGGCCTCTGGGGCCACCTTTCGTCCATAAGCTCAAAAAAAAAAAACAGTCCAAAAATGCATTATTACGTGTCTGATACCAGCAAAAGTGGTCAGAAAATTAGGGAAGAAACTTAGCCGCGTGTATTTTTTGCCGCTGAAGACGAATACACCATTAGTTTTGGCCCGTTATAGACTGTTATGGGACCACCATCCATCCATAACCTCAAAAAACAGCCCAAAAATGCAGAATTACGCAGTTACTACTCGATAAAGTGGTAAAAAAATTAGCGACAAAGCTTTTCTTGTGTATTTAGGTCCGTTGTATTATTATTGAGTATTTGTTATAGTAATTACATAAAGTATGTATACAATAGTATTAATACTTACATAAAGAGTACAAAAGTTTCAATGTTGATTATTCAATTACATTAAGTTACATAAGCAATTTTTCTCCATTTTTAGAATTCTAATACTTTTTCATTAATAATAAATTTTGAGATAATATAATGAAACCATGATGAGTTAAGATTCCTGTGACTGGTTTTGTCTCTTCAAATCTTTTATTCAGTTTTCTTTTCATTTTGTCGTGTTCTGTATTGCTAAAGTAAACTATCTGAATAGTTTTAAAAAAATTCTTTGGATTCTTTTTTGAGGTTATGGACGAAAGGTGGCCCCAGAGGCCAAAACTAAGGGTAGATTCGTGTTCAGCGGGGAAAAATACATGTGAATAAGTTTTGTTATTAATTTTTTTCTCTGTCCATGCAAGTTTTAACGACATATAACTGCTATTCCGTAGTCATATTCGTGTACTGTCGGAGCTGCACCGGTCCCCCATTTTGAATTTCGCAAAAAGGCCACTGAGTAATGGAAACTAGATACAATAAGCTAAATTTTAAGCTCGGGCAGGAATCATTTCGAGCCTCTGATTTTTGGGCAGAGGGCAGATCAGTTTCAAAAAGAATGACCCATATGTATATATATGGGTGATTCTCTGTGAGATCAGCCGGCCAACATTTTTTCTTCTACAACCCGCGGTAAATATGTTCTAAAAAGTGTTTCCAATGCCCCTGAATTTCTTCAGATTTTTAAATTACTTTATTCCAAAATGGCATGGTGCCAAAGATGTCAATTTTGGAAATATTTGTGTTTTTAGCATGATTTAATTCATTTATAGCTCCTCAGGGAAGCATTTTTTAGATATAACATATAGATCCTTTTTTTTTTTTGTAAAATTTTCTTGAATTTTCATTAAAAGTACTTTTAAAGTCATACATATATGTTATACGTACCCTATAAGCCATTTTAACCTTAAAATCAGGATTTGAGTCTATAATGCTAAAATATGATTTAAATACAACTATATGCCTAACAACAATATGTTTATGTGCAACGCTCACCACCAACAGATTTATAGAGTTAGTTTGCATAAAAATAAAGACATTTTTGCAATAAAAAGTTGATATTGCATGGGTATGCTTCTCAAGGCGCGACTTCTCCTCCAGACGTTCGCGCTCTTCACGGAGCCGGTCAAAGCGCTCCCGCGCCCTGCGCTCCTCTCCCTCGAGCGTGCGGCGATGGTCGTACGTCCGTCGCCGAGCCCCATCAAGGAGGACCTGCTCCTCCCGCCGATCTTCTATATGTCGGGCCCACACCTGCGCCTCTGGGTCGGCCCGCGATCCAGCAGCCTGGAGGTAGGCGTCGAAGCGCGCAAACAGGTCCACCTCCCATTCCTTCGACTCCTGGATGGTGTCCCTCAGGATGCGCAACTCGCTGCGCAGCTCCACCCAGCTGTCGGCGCGCTCTTCGTCGCCGAGAGAGCTCGCCCCTGGGGTTGATGGTTTGGGGGTTACACTCAAAGCTCCTGCCTCTTTGCTCGCCGGCTCGTTGTCCGCCGCCGAGTCTCCAGTCGGACGGCCACTCTTCCCGATTACCGTGGCCGCCGTCCCGTCGAGGTCGTCTTCGGCCTCGTCAGCGGCCCTCCCGGCGGCCCGGGCCTCGGCTTCCTTCTCGGTCCATTCATCAGCCGCTTGCTCGGTCTCTTCACGGGCACGGCTCGCCGCCTCGGAGAGAGTCACCAGCTCCGAGAAGGCTTGTAGCACCACCTCTGAGTGGGCTACGGGCCATCCAATACCCGTCGCGGCCGCGAGACGCAGCATACGCGCCATCCCGGTTTCGCGACGGGCCTCTTCTTCGAAGCTCTTCTCTGCTGGTTCCATCTTCGGCTGTTCGGGTAAGAGGAGGAAAGAGAAGGGTGATGATTATGGTAATGAAAGCTAGCTATCGAAAATAGAAACAATCATGCGTTCATGCTCGTTCGGCGCGATTCATCGTACGCGTCTTTCGGGGTGATGTTTCCGCCTTATCGCTAACTTTCGCTTTAGTTGAACCCTTCCGTCGGCCGGGCTTGCGCTTGACAATTTGCTGTTCTTCTGGCGGCTCGCTTGCCATTACAATCTTTCGCGATCTTCCGCGCGGACGGCGAGGAGGTTCCCCCGCCGCTCCTACTGACAAGGAAAGGTACCCAACCCGAACTCACCGATTTTGATGATTTTCATATATGTTGTAGAACATAAAAAAATAAGAGACACGTATTTTTTTTTTCGGCTAATTTTCACTTTTAAGGGGTAAAAACCTCCCCTAAAGTTAACCCCCAAAAAGCGTTTTTTTTAAATATCTCGGCTTAAAATTAATATTTTTCAATGAAACAAATTGGAGGTTATTTCTTACAAAAACAGCAAGTATTTCATGGTGATTTGAAGAGTAAGGGTAGCATCCCCTATTTTTTAGGGGTTGAAAACATATATTTTTTGGCATAATTTTATAATAAAAATGTTTAAACCGACTAAAAAAAATTGGAAAAAATGTTTAAACATCCTTAATAACAAAATTTAGTTGACGTCTTTCGGTGTTTTCATAAATATTATCCCTAAGGGGGTAAACCACCCCTAACACAAAATAACTGTAAATATGTAATTCAATACATAATATTTCGTAGAAAGTTTGTATATAGAGGTTTTCGAGGTCGCTGATTACAAATCTGTTATCAGATTTTAAAAATTCAAAATGGCGGAACCAATATGGCGGACGGAAATATCGAAAAAAAATTTTATATAATAAAAAAGTATTAAACGACTAAAAAATTTGGAAAAAATTTGTAAACATCTATAATAAACAAATTAAGTTTTTCGATTTTTTCATAGATACTACCCTTTAGGGGGTAAACCACCCCTAACACAAAATAACTATAAGTATACTTCAATCCATAATATTTTGTAGAAGGTTTGTATATAGGGGTTTTCGAGATCGCTCTTTACAAATCTGATATCAGATTTTAAAAATACAAAATGGCGAAACCAATGTGGTGGACGAAAATGTCGAAAAAAAATGTTAACTTTCAAAAAAACTTGTTTACAAATGTGTGATCTTTGTAGCCTGTACATGTGAACTAAAGAGCCTTAAACCCTAAACCCCTAAAGAACAAATAGGCTAAATGGTTGTGCTTTTTAACCAAACGACTCCAAACCCCTAACCTCCAGACAAGCCGAAGGCCTATGCTTTACCGTAGACACGAGTATAGACATATTACCGATATTTTATTCTATCATTTCTTCTATGTAACAAATAACGTCTCGTTTTATGTTTCAATCAAAGATTATTTATTTTTCTGCTTTTATAAATTAGCATAATTTCAAAAGTAATTTCATAAATTATAAAGTATTTCATAAATTGCATAATTATATAATTTTATAAATTCAAAAAGTCCACACTTTTTTGCAAATGAAAAAACATAGGTTAATAAAATTAGTTTATCAAACTCTTTTGCGTTTTGTAATAAAATTTAATGTTGTCAAACTTGGGAGTTTTTCATTGTTACAATTATTTCGTAAGCCGAAAGTTTTTTAGATGAATTCTCGAAGTAATGATTATTGTATCTATAGTAAAATATTTACAGTCTGGAATTCCATAATAATACTATTTGCTACGATTTAATGAATTTATCAAAAAATTTAAATTTAATAATAAATATTATTCTAATTATTATTATTATTTTTCATTATCATTGGTATTATCAGTATTACTGTTATTATTGCTATTGCAATTATGCTTATTCTTCTTCTTCTTATTATTATTATTATATTACTATGATAATTTTTGTTATTGGTAAAAATACATAAAAGAATATTAATACTCGAACTTCATTTGCAATTAAAGAACACGTTGTTATTGAAAGGGAATTTTATATGCATTCATTAGTTTAATGAATGTTATCGTACATTCAATGATAATTCCACAGATAAATGTCTTTCACTCATAAAAGTTGTTGACAATATGTGCGAATCAGTATGTTCTTTTTTTAGATTGTTTTCATCGAGTGTTTACCTCAGCTGCCTGTGTTATTTTTTAGGCAGTGAGTGAGTTTTGTGGGTATTCTAGTTCGATGCCGGAAAGTACGAATAGTACGTCTTTTTGTTTGTCAGTGGTATCATGCAGTTGTAGAAAATTTTCTTTAGTGATTTTATATAGATTTACATTATTCAATTTCAAAGTGAATAAAAGTTGAATAAAACCAAAAATAGAGTTTTCCGAACATCACAAAGTGGAACGAGAATTCTTCTCCAATGCATAAATTAATGATTTGATTCAATTTACATTCACTCGTTTTATTCTGGTAGAAATGTAGCAGTCGTGCCTTACATGCAAAAACACAGCTTGTATAAATTTTACCGCTTGTTTTCATTTTAGATTGAAAAATGAAAATTAATCCGTTAAACGTTCTAAACTTATTATTAGCATACTTTCAAGCGTTAAACATACCAGATAGTGTTACGAATTATCACGAAACAGAGTTGGCCGAAAAAATAAAAGAAATTTTAATAGATGCAACACATGATTTCAACGATGTAGAAATGATTACTGATGACTCTTTGGATTTTCAAGAAGAGTATAAAGACCATAATGCGGAAATAATTGAAGATGAAGTGCAACATCATTTTCCTGATCCGGATATAGCACCAACAAATCAATGTACAGCAGATAATGAAGAACTAGATTTTGAATACAAAAAAAGAGCTGTAGAATTTTGAAGACGTAGCAAAACGAAGCAAAATTTAAGTCTCAAAACAGTGCAAAACAGATTCAAAAAAGTATCATCTATTAGTCAGCTACGTCGTTGGGCTCATTCAATTAATAAAGGTGGCACGTATAGAGAAAAAGTAGCACAAATTTGTCAGTATACCCTGGATAATTTTCAAGCAGCTCTCGACAGTGGTTCAATTATCCATGATGAAGATATAATTCGATGGGCCTTACAAGCTAAAAAAGAAATTGGTTTTGATGATATTAGATTCAAAGCTTCTAAACATTGGTTACTCAAATTTAAGCAAGCACACCGAATAGTTTCTAGGAAAATAAATAAGTTCATAACAAGAAAAACACTAGAAAGTAGTGCAGAACTTACGGCTAAAGCTGAAGCATTTATCGATGACGTTAAATCGTGTATACCAAGGATTGGACTCGAAAATTTGTATAATACAGATCAGAGCGGATTTCAGCTAGAAATGCATTCTGGAAGAACATTAGCAGTAGAAGGAGAAAAGCAAATGCAATGTCTGGTACAGTCAATTTCAGCAACAACGCATAGTTATACTATACAACCACTAATATCAGCTACTGGACAACTGTTGTCACCGCTATTTCTTGTTTTAAAGGAACCAAGTGGCAAGATTGGCCCTATTGTAGAACAAAACATATTTAGACCAGAAAACGTGTACGTGGAAGCATCCAAATCTGGAAAATTAACAACAAGTAAGGGAACTAATAACAATTTTTACATTGTAATATCGTTGATCAGTTAATTAGTAAGTCGTTTAATTGCAGATCACTTCAAAATCTGGTTGGAAAAAATATTTTATCCCTATGTAGGCCATCACTCAATACTATTACTTGATTCTTGGAGTGGTCATTGTGACAAAGTTATAGAAGAAACAATGCCACAAAATAAAATTATTAACATAAAAAAAATTCCAACTGGAACCACAGGAAAAATACAACCACTTGATGTCTATGGATTCCGTATTTGGAGAAACTTTGTCCGAACATTTTCTGATAATGTAATGTTAATGGATCATGATATGAATTTACATGTGAGAAATAATATAATTAAACTTCAATCATTGGTTCACAACCAACTGTCTTCACCGAGATATATAGATTTGTTTAAATATTCCTGGTATAAAAGCGGTTACGTCAATGAAAAACCAGATAAATTTGATAATCCTATAGATTTCAATTTTGGAAAGTCTTGTGCAATACATTGTGAAATAGAAGGGTGCACAAACATTGCAATTGTACGATGTGGTTGGTGCAAAAAAGCATTGTGCTTTAAACACTTTTATGAGGACTACCATTATTGTAAAAACATCGTAAAATAATATATTTTATGCTCAATACAAAAAATGCACTATGGCAAAAGATAAAAGATTGTAGATTATTATTATACTCTAATATTATAAACAAAAATACATTATAAGTTGAATTTACAATAAAGGAATTTCAATAACATTCTGATAACAATTTCTACGGAAATTATAAAACTGCTTCACACACAGAATTTTCTTGTTTACAAATTTAGGAATTTGAGGTGGTTTGGTTAAAAAGCACAACCATTTAGCCTATTTGTTCTTTAGGGGTTTAGGGTTTAAGGCTCTTTAGTTCACATGTACAGGCTACAAAGATCACACATTTATAACAAGTTTTTATGAAAGTTAAAATTTTTTTTCGACATTTTCGTCCACCACATTGGTTCCGCCATTTTGAATTTTCAAAATCTGATATCAGATTTGCAAAGAGCGATCTCGAAAACCCTTATATACAAACCTTCTACAAAATATTATGGATTGAAGTATACTTATAGTTATTTTGTGTTAGGGGTGGTTTACCCCCTAAAGGGTAGTATCTATGAAAAAATCGAAAAACTTAATTTGTTTATTATAGATGTTTACAAATTTTTTCCATTTTTTTTAGTCGTTTAAAACTTTTTTATTATATAAAATTTTTTTTCGATATTTCCGTCCGCCATATTGGTTCCGCCATTTTGAATTTTCAAAATCTGATAACAGATTTGTAATCAGCGACCTCGAAAACCTCTATATACAAACTTTCTACGAAATATTATGTATTGAATTACATATTTACAGTTATTTTGTATTAGGGGTGGTTTACCCCCTTAGGGATAATATTTATGAAAACACCGAAAGACGTCAACTAAATTTTGTTATTAAGGATGTTTAAACATTTTTTCCAATTTTTTTTAGTCGGTTTAAACATTTTTATTATAAAATTATGCCAAAAAATATATGTTTTCAACCCCTAAAAAATAGGGGATGCTACCCTTACTCTTCAAATCACCATGAAATACTTGCTCTTTCTGTAAGAAATAACCTCCAATTTGTTTCATTGAAAAATATTAATTTTAAGCCGAGATATTTAAAAAAAACGCTTTTTGGGGGTTAACTTTAGGGGAGGTTTTTACCCCTTAAAAGTGAAAATTAGCCGATAAAAAAAAATACGTGTCTCTTATTTTTTTATGTTCTACAACATATATGAAAATCATCAAAATCGGTGAGTTCGGGTTGGGTACCTTTCCTTGTGAGTCTTTCGCTACTCTGCCGCCGCACGCGCCCGCTGGCGTGGTTACAGGCTTTCCCGTTCTTTTCTCACGGTTATCCTCGCCCCCCGTCCCTACATCTGACGGCTCGAGCTCAGGCTAGTCTCCGCACGCTGCAGGTGGGTCGCGCATCGCCCCTGTTTCGCTATCATCCCTCGGTGGTCGGGCCTGGTTGTCTTCTGCTTCGTCGTCTACTTCGTCGCCTGCCTCGTCTTCTGCCGTATCGTAGAAGATTTTCATCTCCTCTGCCGGCACCAGCTTCTCGATTTTTCCGTCTTTGCCGGTTAGCTCGAATGTGTTCGAGCCGCTCTGTGCAGTGATGAGGTACGGGCCTACATACGGTAAAGTTAGTTTCGCCGCTATTCCACCGGCAGCTGACGACAGTACGTGCCTTCTCTTGGCGACAATGTCGCCGACTTTGAAGGTCGCCGCTCGGCGACGAGCATCGAAATATGAAGCGTGGCGGTCCTGTCATTCGCTAGACAGGGCTTTCGCTCGCTCGTGTAAAGCTGGTAGCTTGGCGAGGCGATCTTGCCAATCACCTACGGCTCCCTACCGCGCCGCTTCTTGGTCTTCTTTTGCTCTGAGTGACGCTGGCATTGCTGGTTGTCTGCCGAAATTCAGCATTGCAGGCGAGGCACCCGTAGCCTCGTGTACCACGGTATTAAACAAGATGCGATCTCCCTGAGATGCTCATCCCACGCTCTATGATTTTCTTCTGCGAATGCGGCGATCTCCCTCTTGATCGTTCGGTTTACCCGCTCAACCGGGTTAGCTTGCGGATGGTATGGTGGCGAGTACGAATGTTGAGTGCCCTGCGCCGTCAAGTACTCGTTTATCGTTTTATTTCTGAATTCGGTGCCGTTATCGGAATGAAAGATCTCGGGCGCTCCGAATCTTTCTTTCAGTGCTGCGAATATCGATTTGCCGTTTGCTTTTCGGAGAGGTATGCACTCTATCCACCGAGTGAATAGATCCTGGAAGACCAGTGCATATTCATAACCTTTGGCTGACTTTGGCAAGGGGCTCATGATATCCCCTGCCACCCACTGCCAGGGTTTTCGCACCATGCGCTTGCCCATAAACCCCTGCGGTGCGCGCTGTTCCACTTTTCCCAGCTGGCAGAGTCGACAGCGCTGTACGTATCTTGCTACGCCTCGATACACTCTTGGCCATGAATACTTTTCCGTCACTCTCTTGTATGTTTTTTCGCGGCCGAAATGTCCAGCCGTCGGCTGATCATGATATTCTTGCAGCACTTGCAGTCGTTTTTCCGCCGGGACGACGAGCTTCCAGGCATCGTCGTCATCTCCCATGGCGCCCGTGATGTCAGGGTCCGTCCTGTACTTGTACATCCGCCCCCCCCCCACAATTTTCCATTCCGGAAAATTTTCTGTCTTTACCTTGACTGCTTTTAACCGGTCCTTATACCAGCAGTCCTGGGGTTGCGGATCTTGACTCACTGTTGCTATCTCTGGCTCTGTCTCCTCATACATCCGAGACAGAGCATCTGGCACATGGTGGTCGGCGCCTTTCCGATGTTCGATTGTGTATTTGTGCCCTTGCAGCTCGAGTGCCCAGCGAGCCAATCTGCCTGTTGGATTGCGCAGATTGCACAGCCACCTCAAACTGCTGTGGTCTGTTATTACCTTAAATTCGTAGCCTTCTATGTACTGGCGGAACTTACGCACCGCAAACAGTACGGTTAAGCACTTCCGCTCGCTGACTGTATAATTTCTTTCAGCCGGCGTGAGCACTCGGCTGGCTAATTCAAGAACTCGCTCCTGTCCATTTATATTTGCGTCAATACAACACCGAGACCCGTATCACTCGCATCGGTTTGTATGACGAATTGCTGGTCGAAATCTGGACAGTGCAGTACTGGTGCCGAGGCGACGAGAGCTTTTATCGCCTCGAACGCTGACTGCTGGTCTTCTCCCTATACGAACGGCTGATCTTTTCTTGTTAGCCGAGTCAGTGGCTCGGCCAACTCTGCGTAGCCCTCTAGAAATTGCCTATACCACGAGGCCATACCGTGGAAACGCCTCAGTTGTTTTAGATTCTTTGGCTGTGGAAAATTCACTATCGGATCGATCTTCTCCGGATCTGGCCTGAAGCCGTCTCTGTTTACAAGGACGCCGAGGTATTTCACCTCTTCTTTGCAGAACACGCTCTTCTCTCTGTTGACAGTCAGCTCTGCTTCCTTGATTCTTTTTAACACGCGTTCGAGGACTTTAACGTGATCCTCGAACGTTTCTGTCGCGACAATTACGTCATCTAAATAAGAAAAGGCGTGCGGCTGCAGCTTTGGCGGAATTATTTTATCCATCAGCTTTTGAAACGTAGCTCCCGCTTCTGATTAGCCAAAAGGTAGGCGCTTGAAATGGAAAAGCCCCATCCCAGGCACCGTAAAAGCTTTATATTGCTTGCTCCCCTCGCTCAGCGGTATCTGGTGGTACGCACTACTGAATTCAATCGTAGAAATGTAGCGCGCTTGCTGCAATTTTCTCAGTATCGCATTCATCTGTGGCAATGGGTAAGCGTCATTTCGTGTGATCGCATTGACTTTCCTAAAGTCAACGCAAAAGCGATATTTTCCATTCGCTTTTCTCACCATCGCCACTGGGCTCGCAAAAGCACTGTTCGATGGCTCGATTATACCTGCCGGTAGCATGGCTCTCACCTGCTCGTGCATTTCCTCCTCTATTTTCCTGGAGGCCGGAAAATATTTCTGCTTTATTGGCCTTGTAGTTTGCACCTCGATGTGGTGTTCTATCCACGTCGTGCATCCTATCTCTCCTGTCTCCGGGCCAATAATTTTGTCGAGGAGCGCTCGCAGCGCTTCTCGCTGCTGCTCTTCTACGTCCGCTAGCCCCATGGAGGCTAGAGTTAGCGCGCCTCCTTCCATCGCATCGCCGCCAACTCGACGTTGACATATTCTTTATTCTCCTTGAAGTGCAGCTTTGATGTTGTAGGATCTAACACTGCCTTGAATGTTAGCATAAAGTTTGCGCGTTGCAGTCTTTAAACTCGTCCTTATCCGCTCCGGCTTCTTCGTGTACATTTTCTGGTACGACGACATCCTCTTCGACGTTGTCTAACGTTCTCTGAAGTCGCCCTTGGGTACCTGGGTCCGAAATCAGCTCTTCCAGTGGGTGCGGATTAATGCCGATTCTTTTCACTTCTGCACAAGTGGTCTCCAAGAATGATCTGCGGCTCTCCGCTCGTTCTTGTTTTACTGCCGCGGCTCCTAGTTCGCTCGTCGGACTTCGCCATATTCGCCCATCAGCCACCTGTGCAGATGCACCCATTGGTCCTCTGCATTTCCGTCCTGCCTTAGTCGTAGGCTCGACAATGTTTGTCGCAGCTCGTCCCTGGTGAGGTTCAGTACCCAGTTTCCAACGTCGTTCTCCATGGCGTTCAACATTATCTGGGTTTCTTCTGAACTATTTACTCTGCGCACGCTTTAGCAACAAGTATTGCTCGCTAGAGTCGAGCGCGCTCGTCACAACATATATGGTTGGTTCTCTGTCAAATCGAAGATAACAAATTTTTTTCTTCTTTAACTCACGGTAAATATGTTCTAGAAACAGTTTCCGATGCACCTGAATTTTTTAGATTTTTAAATTACTTTTTACCAAAATGGTAGGGAGCCAAAGATGTCAATTTTGACAGTTTTTAGGTTTTCAGCATAAATAAATTAATTCTTAGCTCCTCAGGCAAACATTTTGCACTATACACTATATAGAAAAGTGGATGCCCCGCGCCACCAATAACGCTACTTCCTAGTTGGCGGGAGCGCTGCGCGCCCGCAGTGGAAAGCATAGTCGACCATAACACTGGTGAGACGGGACTCCCATTACGCATTGCGGTTGTGAACGCGTATACTTATACGTATTAATGTAAAAAAAAATTTATAGTGATTTTTGCGACACTAAATCATAGATGAAGTAGAAGACATGCGGTTATAATAATTTATAGGTTGAGGTTAGCTTGTGATGACTTACTTCTTTAAACTTCTATAAATATATATTGCTTACGTCTATGACAATCTATTAGTTTCAATAAATCAAAGTATGCATAAATATTGTTGTTCTAATGACTTTCAGTTCAGCAGTTACAAAATATTCAAAATTTATAAAATCAGTGTACCAAAAATGTCACCAAAAATATGTCATATGTCTATGTTATCTGCCACTTACCTTTTAAAAGTTTAAACAAAACAAGTGTCGCTTTTATCTTTTATTTTTGATTAACAATCAGAAAAGTTATTAGTATATGCTTTTATTACATGTTTTTGTTGTCTGATTTTACCATATGTTAAATTGAAACCACAAAAACATATGATAAAAGTACATATTTTTAACATATTGATAAAAACATATGATTTCTTTCAACCCGGTATACTGACTTTGAAAAATTATGATCGATTGTATGATTTATGTTATAATTTTTTGCAAGAGACATAATATATTTATGATTTTTCGAATTCGGTAGGAATATTTGTAACAATAAAATCAAGTCTTATGATTTTTTGGGCATTAATCCAAGTGACGCAATTTATTGCTATAAGCAAACGTGTATTTAAATAATTTATCACTAAGCTTTAAATTTTTAGTCAATAATAGACATTAAGAAACAATTTTCTCCTACGGTGACTTTATTTTGATGTTTGCTACCTCTGTGATTTATTTAGGAATGCTCCAAGCAATTCATAAGCTTTGCTACAGGCTTGATATATGAATTCTAATCATTTTAGCACAAATTTATGGATATCTTCAGTTTTAGCCAAAGATACAGGGTCTCTGCCATTCTAGGACCCATACAGGAATTTTGCACTATAAAAAGGTATCTCCATGAATTTTTTAGTGGTCGTAGTCCGGTTCGAACTCTAACTTTCACCAATATTCAGGTTTAAATATCTTATAAGATAGGTATAACACACACACATACACGTATATATACTAGTGGGGCTACGCCCCTCTGCTCGCTTCGTTCGCCGACCCCCCATATTAGTGTTTGTGTGATTTTTGTTTTCAAAATTTAATTTTCATGATCTGATAATTACGTTCTGGTTAGTTAAGAATGAAAATGTATCAGGATAATACAAAAGATGAACTAAGAGATAATAAAATTAGATAAAATAATTGTAAACTTTCTATCATTAATCAATAAACATTAATAATGCAATGATTATTTTTCTTTTATAAATATACCAATTTCGCCCAATTATTAAGCACAAAAAATAGTATACCACAAATCTACAAAGTATTACACTTGTAATACACATATAATCATATATATTACGTATTAACATGTTGTTATAGCATTAACAAACCATGCTTAAATTAAACATGTATTTTAGTATGTCAACTATGATTACTTTAACCGTAACCTTTTCAGACAAATTAAACATTAGTACTTTTATTGATACTATGAGCTCGCATGTGAGTCGTCAAATATTGTTTATATTTATATTTTTTTGAGCAGATTTCACATTCATAAATTTGCCATTTATATGCACATTTATATGATCAACACTTTTAAATTAATTTTTTTTTACAAAAATCATACATAAATTTTGTATGTCCTGTAGTAAGTAAAAAGTATATAAATTAAAAGAATTATATAAACTTTATAATTCTTGCTATATATCTTCCTATATATTATATAACAACGAACTTCTGTTTTTAAATGTCCTTTGCGTCGTTTTTCACGACGGTTCTGACGTCAAAGGAGAGTATATAGTGGATTGCGCATACGCCAGCCGCTGAGTAAAGCGAAATTTTACCGCGCAAGTTTGAATAGTATAATTTTCTTTTAGAAAAAATTAATAAATATATTTTTTACCATCGAATAATTTGTAAATTATTTATACATTGTTGCTGCTGAGAGAGTTAACTCAAATCATTTGGATGATATGAAAAAATTATTTTGTAATTGTAAAATTAATTTTTTTAGTTTATAAATAATTATTGGGTAGTAAAAAAATGTATTGATAAATTTTTTTTAAAACAACAATTACACTATTTAAATTTGCGCGGCAAGTTTTGATTTGCCGCGCAAGACAATCAAAAACGGTCAGGACATAAGTAAATCTAGTTGTGTGTACTTTAAAATTTGTTTTTTTATTTACCAAAAATAATCTTCATTGCATTGAGATATTGCGATTGCATTACATATTGAAAGTTGAAAATTTGCTTGGTATATTTCTTTTCGTGAAAGTTTCTTCTCCCGATATTTTGTCACGTAACCGGTCCGGTAAGATGTACCAGTAGTGGTTACAGCAGTTAATCTATTTACCGACGTTTGTCAACTTCTGCTACTCGGTGATACTTTTGTTATGTACGTTTGATCTCGTAACATTCACTTCTAACCCCATCGTGACCACAATCAGCGCAAAAAAAATAAAACTGGAAAGGATATAGTAAAATTTGATTATAATATTATTGTAAGACCACGTGTGTAAAACTTTCGTCGTATAAACAATCTCAGTACCATCATTGTACTTGTACATACAGATCTGTTTTGAACGATAAACCCACTGCCACTGTAAGTTATGGGGGGGGGGCATACACATTTTTAAAAATAACATAAAAATGAACGATTTTTACGTTATTTTATGGGGGTCTAAGTGGGTGGGCTGTGGGGGTGTACGGGAGGTGTGCGGGGGAGTATAACCAAAATAACTATATAATATAGGAAGATATATATATATATATATATATATATATATATATCTTATTTATATAGTTTTTTACTCTTCATAAGTATAGCCAAAATAACTATATCTAGGGGCGCGACAGCGCAACCCTATATACTTTGAAAATAGGTTTTCTTAACCTTAAAAAAATTCTCGAGAGCATTTAAATCATTACTATTGCGCGTATGCGCAATCTGTTGGTATCTACCTGAATATATTAACCTAATCTTTCATTATTAAAAAGATTTATCCAAAAATTGCTCGGTATATTTCTTTTCGTTCAGAGTTTCCATCCTCTCCCGATTTTTTTCGTCTTCTCCGGCCACGTGACTTCCGGTGAGTATTATATTAGATTTTATACACCAGTGTTTAAAGTGGTTCATCTACTTTACCGACATTCGTCTGCTACTCGGCGACACACGCGATTATATGCATATAATAATGTTATACGATTATATGCGCGATGCGATCAATGACTAAAGCAATAGTAGCATATTGTCTATCGAATAGATCAAGATTTAATGAAGTGCAATAGCAAGGAGGATATGCTTTGTAAAAGATGTGGAATCTCCCAAAAGAAACCTTTTCAAAAGTGAAAACCTTGGCAAGAAAAAGACTAATAAACGTAGTGAAATCTCTAAATATTAAAATGTCAAGTAAATGTTTTTTGCTATACGCATTAAGATATAAAACTAAAGTTAAAATTAGTTTTCCCAAAAAATGATATCTTAATGTGTATAGCAAAAAACATTTACTTGACATTTTAATATTTAGAGATTTCACTACGTTTATTAGTGCTTGCTAAGGTTTTCACTTTTGAAAAAAGTTTTTTTGGGAGATAATATAGTATATAATTTTAAATCATAAACATAGACAGTTAACTAACAGAACATTTTAAGTAAGTTAATCATACAAAATTCGTGTTATTGCTGAGTGGTGGGCTGTGGGGGGCGGTGGGGGGCTGTGCGGGGCATACACATTTTTAAAAATAACATAAAAATGAACGATTTTTACCTTTATACGCGTGGAACTTTCTTGAAGCCACACTTGAAATCATTCTTTCAAATGTAGATTCAGAAAGTTGTCACGTAACACATTCCAAAATGATAAATTTTTTAATTGAACTCGCTTCGCTCGCCAACCCTCAATTTTAAAATAGGTAGTAATTTATAAATTGAAAATATTTCTTCTGCAGTTCTAATTTTAATTGTATTCGATATTCGAAAATCTTTTATGTTTAAACTCGCAGTGGTTACCTATAACATAATGCATAGCAACCGTATAACAACACATAACAACAAATTCTTGGCAGCTTTGTATTCACGTCGCGTCCAAAATTTGGTTACGTTTGAGTTAAATTCGAAGTTTTACTCGCGATTTTTTAATGCTATATGCACAAATAGTTTGGTTATTTCTATAACACTGAATTCAAAATTAAATCGCGAGTTTTTCTGTCGTCACGCTACGGCGACATTCCTACCTCTTTTTTTCCATTTCTGAACTTTTTTCAATACTGCCTGGTATTTTATAGTTAACTATTATGATTTTATATATTTTCTTTAAAAAACTCGATGAAATTTGATTAAAACTTACTTTATAATCTTACGAAATGTGAATCAACCTCAAAATAGTACATTATGCAACAAGGGAGTAAAGTCGTTGATTATTCCCGCTGGCGAAGGTTTACTGCCCGAGTGAAGCGAGGGCAGTAAATTATCCGAGGGAATAATCGACTTTACTGTCATGTTGCATATAGTGCTTTATTTACGACTGAACTATGTAGCCACTTTATTTCTTCAAAAGTGGGACATACTCAGCTATCAGCATTTTAATCCAAATATACGTTTGTCATTATTTTCTATTTATTCTATTATACTTATTTCATCTTTCTATATTAATAAAAAATCTTCACCGCCGCCACCGTTTGAGAAATCAGCTCTCCCTTAATTTGGGTTAGAATCATGCCTTTTTTCACGTTATTTTTAACCCAACTTTTGTTATTGGGTTAATAATTAACGATTTTTACGTAATTTTACTTTTCTGGGTTCCCCTTATTTTGGGTTATTGGGCTTTTCCTCAATTTGGGTTATTGGGTTAAAATTATGCCTTTTTTTTACGTTATTTTTAATCCAATTTTCGTTGTTGGGTTAATTATGAACGATTTTTACGTAATTTTACTGTTTTTGGCTCCCTCTCATTTTGGGTTATTATCTCCCCTCATTCTGGCGCCCCTTCATTAAGCCTCCTTCTCATTTTGGCTTGCCTTCATTATAACTTCCCCTTATTCGGGCGTCCCATGATATATATTTTACCTTTTTCTGTTCCGCTCGCCAATGCCCCATTTGGATATAATATGCTATGATTAAATATTATCTATTAATATTAAATATGCAATTCAGAAAGTACTGATAGATTTCCACACCACCCAAGGGATACTGCCATGAACTTACTGTAAATTTAGTGGAGTATGCTGTTAGTGCGTTTTTTTTAATATTTTGTTAATAAACATCAACAATGTATTTTTCTTAAATATCATTACTAACATTTATTACTCTTTATATAAGTTTACATTTATATTTTCACATTTATTATGTGTTTTTCTTCAATGTTTATTAGACTTATAATAAGTTTTTCAAACTATCATCATATTCACCAAGCGGTGGTAATTTTACTTTACCATTATGACAACAACTTTTTTTAGAAAACTCTACGGACCAGTAAGAAGCATTACAATAAGGACAAACGTAATCCATTTCACCAAAGTCCAAGTAAGAACGTTTTAATGAAAATAGTTTATTTGCCTTTGTATCCTTAAACCTTTTTTTCTGTAATCTAATCTCAGTCATAATTTCAACAATATCTTTGCATCTCTTTTTCTCTAATCTAATTTGTCATATTTTCAACTATATCTTTGCATCTCTTTTTATCTAATCTATCGTCCGTCATGTTCTGAACTACGTCTTTGCACCTTTTTTCTCTAATCTATCGTCCGTCATTTTCTGAACTACATCTTTGCGCTTTATTTCTCTAATCTGTCGTCCGTCATGTTCTGAACTACATCCTTGCACCTTTTTTGGCTAATCCATTATCAGTCTTATTTTCAACAATATCCTTAGACCATTTCTTTTGTAATCTGACTTCGCTCATGTTGTTGACTGCATCTTTTTGTCTTTTTTTATCTAAAGAATAAGAACTCATATTTTCTACTCTGTCTTTTTTCCGTTTTTTTATTAAATGGGTTTCACTCATATTTTCAATTAAGTCACCTTCCCTTTTCTTTTTTCGATATAATCAGTGTTTGAATTATCAATTCCAACTCTTTTTAATTTTAAAGCATCACGGTTTGTATAATAGTAACTTTTATAGGAATTTTTTTATAATTAGCCCAATAATTTAAATTGTTATAATTTTGTATGTCGTAATGTCCTGTGTCTATAGGATCATATAAAAATAAATTCAACTCATTATAAGTAATCGAATCGCGTCCGTAATATATAGGATTAAGGAAGTTTTTACTATGAAATACAACAGAATATAGGCGAACAAATGCTATAATTTCCACGCCACTGCCGTACGTACAATTCAT
Organism: Nasonia oneida; assembly: GCA_037356405.1. Lineage (NCBI taxonomy): Eukaryota > Metazoa > Arthropoda > Insecta > Hymenoptera > Pteromalidae > Nasonia > Nasonia oneida. Next base: position 239,190 of record JAZHPH010000089.1, read on the forward strand.
TGGCATATGCATTTCACAAGTAGTTCTATCAGTAATGTTTAAAGATTCGTCGCCTACGACAAATGGCTCAAAGTATTCCCAATTCTTATAAACATGATTTACAATTTAGACTTTAATTTTCACATGAATTTCTTCCGTATTAAACAAAAGATACGAAAAGCAACGAAATAAGCAATTGCCATCTCCAAGGATCTTTTTTTTCTATTTCACATTGTGACATTTTATTTAATATTCTGTCTATCTACTATGTCAAAATTTTATAGATCGAAAATACTTAACTTTCAATGTTGAGTATGGTTCTCTTTATCTCTTTTTTCCTATTTCTCTCTCTCCTTCTCTCTTTCAAATGATTGCAGCCTGGATTTAGTATCCCGCACAATAATTTATACATAAAAACTCGCGATTTAATTTTGAATTCAGTGTTATAGAAATAACCAAACTATTTGTGCATATAGCATTAAAAAATCGCGAGTAAAACTTCGAATTTAACTCAAACGTAACCAAATTTTGGACGCGACGTGAATACAAAGCTGCCAAGAATTTGTTGTTATGTGTTGTTATACGGTTGCTATGCATTATGTTATAGGTAACCACTGCGAGTTTAAACATAAAAGATTTTCGAATATCGAATACAATTAAAATTAGAACTGCAGAAGAAATATTTTCAATTTATAAATTACTACCTATTTTAAAATTGAGGGTTGGCGAGCGAAGCGAGTTCAATTAAAAAATTTATCATTTTGGAATGTGTGACGTGACAACTTTCTGAATCTACATTTGAAAGAATGATTTCAAGTGTGGCTTCAAGAAAGTTCCACGCGTATAAAGGTACAGCGAGACTCAAGGTCACAAAAGTATCAAGTGGCCAAGAATCTCGCTGATCCAAACAACTTCCCCGCCGACGGCTAGAGGCGCACGTGCGGAGCTACGTTGCAGTTTCGGCGCGCACTAGTTGCCAGGCCCCGTAAGGCCTAATGAGTGCAATAAGCATCGACATTGTAACGTGGCTGAGGGTAAATAAGCTGGCGGCGGCGTGGGAGGTCTGGAACAACTTCCGAGCGCCCTCAAGCCACGCTGCTTTCTCACTCCGTGATCGGGCATGAACTTTGAAATCCATCAGGCGGCGGACTGATGGATTTCAAAGTTACATTCAGATTTTATTCAGAGATTTAGATTTGGTTTTAGTTAGATTCAATAGCGCTTATTTCCAGGATTCAATCTAAGAGATTTAATCACTTGTGTACAAAATCCTTTGGAAGAAAATACATAATTAGTTGGATCACAGCCTTTTGCCATTTTAAATTTGTCCAAATCACTCACTCCATGTTTCCAAAATAAGAAAAGAGGAAAATATAAGAAGGAAAAGTAAGCCATCTAGGAACGTCTTCAACTAATAGACGCAAGGTATGCTTTTCAATTATTAATTTGGACTACCACGAAAAGGAGAGGAAAACGTTTGCTGGCATGGACACGAATCCTGACCAGGTTCCACCTGGACACCTGTAGAGGGTGTTAGGTAGGCAAACTCGCATAAAAAAGGAAAGATACAACAACAAGTTGAACAATCAAAATCGTAATAAGAAGATTTAGAAATTATAAAATTATACAATTAAAAACGAAAATTGGGTTGTCGAGCGAAGCGAGCATATAATAAAACTAGTATATAATAAAACAAAATAACAATCATTTTGATAATTTATACAAAATAAATAAAATTTTCAGCTTTTTAACATTTTTTCAAATTTTAAAAATTTCCAAAATTTTGCGGGAATAAAGAGTTTATTTCTCGCATTTTGCAGGAATAAAGTTCTTTGCGGGAAAAAAATATGAGGGAATAAAATGCTACTTTAGTCCCACTTCTCAGGTAATAAAGTGGCTATTATATTTCAGTCGTGAATAAAACTCTTTTCCTCTCGCATCCCGAGAGTTTTAACTCCCGAAAAATTTTTCTTCTCCCATGGGTCAAAAAACTACAACCTTAGCCCCTAATTTTAGGTTAAAAAAACGCGGAAATCGTGCAGGTGTGGTGAAAAAGTATATATAACCGAGCAAGCGAGGTAAATCTGGCTAGTAGAGAATAATTAATCTAATTTAATCCTTAAGCGCAGAATTATAAGCCGCTGCTGCAACGCTTTATTCTGTTGCTACTTCTTACAGCGACAAATCTCCCAGGCCGTGCAGGTCATTCTAATAGACGCACGTTCCTCCCGATGGTCCTGCACGCGTATAGCCTAGATATAGGCGTCGGGTTGAGGTTCATTATCCGCTTTTTACTGGTAGCTGTTGAATTGGCGGAGTGTATTGGCCCTTAAGACCCCCATTTCATGGATGACTGTCTGCAACTTCTTTAACTTCCGTACTATCTTGTCTCAGGACACCTAGGCTGTGGCTCGGTCGCACGACTTAGTGGCTTGTTCGGCGGAACTGACGGTTGGCGAGGGGCTCTTCTTTTTTGTCCCCCCGTTTTCTTATTGAGTCCTCCGGTGGTCGTCTCTATGATTATTTAAAATAAGACATCCAATTCGTCATCGGTCTCAATTTAAAAATAAAAAACTAAAATATGCAAGCTATGCATAACCAATAAACAAATTTTCAATAATTTAATACAGTTATTGCTAAATGCAAAAAAATACACAAGAACAATGGTTTGTTTAAAATAAAGCAGGGAATCATAGTCTCTCGTGAGAAAGACTTTCACTATATTTCTGTTAAAACAATAGTATATTTCGATACAAGTGCGCAAAAGTTGATTCTACACGAGTGGGAGGTTTGTCGCCCGAGCGAAGCGAGTGTAAAATCAACTTTTCGCACGTGTATCGGACGTTATTTTTTGATACAGGGGCGGAAATGTGCTTTAACGCACGCGGAACGTAATTCGACCCACGATGCGATAAATTGGGTTGGAAAGTAAGATGCTTAAGGTTAAGGTTTAATTAAGGTTTAATGGGAATGGTGTGGAATATATGTCTATCTATGTCAATAAAATTCAAGAATAAGATCGTAAGAACTAAAAAAATAGTTGCTCAAAAAGCCCGTTCTGACTTAAGAAATTCCTGTAGCTCCGTATATTTGAGAACTCTATTCAAACTTGACAAACAAACTTTACTCGACTTGACTCAAGTTTTTTAGGAACTTGCATATTCTTAATGCAGTTAATTTTAAAATAGATGTAGTGTTAAGTCGCAAATTCGATCTTTTATTTATTTATCCTTACTTACTTGCGTTTAACTGCTTGGGCTGAATCGCTGCTGCTGTGCTGTAGTCAGGCTTATACAGGATGGGTGTATTCGAATAAAGGACAAATTGTAGTTGGCTGATTCTCACGATTTATTTAAGGAAAAGTTTTCTAAAACGATCGAAATCGCGGCTTAAGACTGGTTGCTCTTTGGTAGCGACGGATAGGAGCGTCGTCCCAAGATTCCAGGTTAAGTGTACAAACACAACTGATCGCGCGGAGTATACAGAGTATACTCATCAACTTCGCTGTTCTACATATTATTCTGACTCATCGATTTTGAGTTTTCGGCTTCGCAATATTGCTCAACTGCAATACGTCACAGTACAAAAAATAATCAATTGTTTCAACACATAATAATATCATAAACTAAGTTCATATTTTAATTAATTATTTGCAGGTGCTGGTGAATCTGGAAAAAGTACTATTGTTAAACAAATGAAGTAAGTAACTAATCTTTATTAATGAAATTCTATAAGTGTAAAATTTTTAATGCTTGTAAAAATTTCTTATAAGTACAAAAAGTAAGTGATTAGTATGAATTGATGAATATTACTAATACTGTTGTTATTAATAAAAAAACTTATAATTAAAATATGTTTGAACCCTAAAAAAATTATACTATCAAGTAGTTTTACGAAAAAAAATCAAATCAAGTGGCACAGTAGCGCCACGAAGGCGAGTTTGAGAAGCAGACGAAGCTGCGGCGCCCGTGATACTATTTACTTCTATATTGGTGTTGGATTTTTCTTGATACAGAAAAAAATGCTTATCGTTACTGTTCGTTAGTTTTTTTGTCTTATCGGTGTTTTCTGAGCTAAACTATGATTTCCAACAAAAATATTTGTAGAAAAGCCGCTTCGTTTCATAATAAGCGATGTCATATATCACGAATGCTCAAAAAAGTATCTCTACTTTGTTCTCCAGTGTGGTAGGACCGTGAAGTTGGCCGCACAAGCTATTGTTAGTCACAATTCTGATCTATAATTAATTATTGTATTTTACTTACTTGGGTTTAACTGCTTGGGTTGGAAACTCTGCTACTGTGCTGTAGTCAGGCTTATTCAGGGTGGATATATTCAATAGAAAAACACTTGTAGTTGACTTTCACGATTTATTCAAGATAAAGTTCTATAGGTATCGGGATCGCGACTTAAGCCCAGATAATTCTTGTCGACGGATAGGAGCGTCGTACAAGAGTCCAGATCGAGTATATAATTACAACTGGTCGCTCGGCGTATACAGGGGATACTCATTAACCTCGCTGATCTACTTATTAATCTGAGTCGTCAGTTTTCGGCTTCGTAACGATTCCGCTGATATTGCTTAAATGCAATACGTCGCAGCACGTCACACCCCCACAACTAGCCGATTGCCCATTGGTACAATGGCAACTTTATTGTAATATTACATAAAACTAAAATTAACTAGTGGTTTACAAATAATTTTGATCCTTAACTCATAACATTCATTAACATATTTTAACAATAATTTTTTTTCATATAAAAATTCCAACTTATTTACTTTAAAATTTCAAGAATAGTTTTCTTTTATTAATCATTATTATTTAATGTTATTATTTATATAATGTTATTTATGAATCATTTAATGTTTTCATTTTTACTGTTTTATATTTAAATTACTAAATATGCTGGAATTTTATTTACATATTTAAAAATCTTATAGATGTCATTTTATAATAACATTCATTAAAAACATCAGTCGTTTTTAATACAATTTTACTCTATCAATACATCGTATATGCAGAATAATATAATCGGAGTTTTAACATTAGTCTCAAATATCTATAAACTAACAATTTTCATAAAAAATATAAATTTTGTATACCTATGTTGTTGTATACGTAGAATAACATTATAGGGATTTTATATAATAGATTTCTTTTATAGTGGTGTTAATGAAAACAAAGATATACTAGCCTTAGATTGGATCTGAATTCTCGGTATTGTGATTTTACTTGTATAGGTATTTACATGTAGTGGGCGTGAAGGAATAGGTGTCGGCATTGGGGCCGATATTGGATCGGTAATCTTTATTTCTTGTAATTCTGTCTCTTCATAAACTCTCTTCTTCTTTTTATTCGTATGAATCTGCTCTTTTATGCTGCTTGTATTTTCCAGTGTTGTCAATAAATGCGTTACTGAGCTGAAAATGGCTCTACATAGATGTATTGACCATCCAAAAATCGTGTGTAACGTGTAGCCTCTAATAATGGTATCGATGATCAGTTTTCCAATATGCAGGATTGTAAGTATCATGATAAACACATATGAAAGTGACCCACATGTGATCAGTTTTTGCAATAAGCATGTGCCATGTACTTTCGGCTAAATTTCTTATTGTATTTTCCGAAAATATGTTTTAGATGTTTTCTCTCCTGCCATTTCTCTGGTAATCACATTTAAAAGTGATGCCTTCTCTATTGGAAACATTAATGGCTGTTGTAATTGGCCCAACTCTTCTTGAGAATATACTCCACTCGTTGCCAATGTTTCGACAGACTCAAATGTCTATCCAATCTTCGTGTTTGGTTTCAAAATATGAGGTGATACTGTTTTAGTTGGTGTTGGTGTGAATTTTATCCATTCCTCCAAAATTCTGTAGTATGTAGGTACTATTGAGTTACAATTTACTTGAACTCCCTTCTTCACCAGAATATGCGTTTTTGGCGTTAAGAACCAGGTTTCATTTCCTGATAAAACTGGCAATTGATTGTAGCATTCCTTTAGATGCAAAATTTTTACTGTTTTTGGTACACATTTTATTAAATGTACCACTTCTCCTGCAATTCTTGCTATGTATCCAGGTTTTTTTCATAATATTATAGGCAAATTCATCCGGGGAAAGAGAGGCTATGGCTAAGGAATTTTGCATTACCTTTCTATCATTTTCACATTTTTTCCGTTATTAAATTAAAATATAAATTATTTAGCTGCTTCAATAATAACCAAAACGAATACTATTTTTGCAATATCATTTAATTGTTATTTTATCACTATATATAAATCTGTTCGAATGGTACTTTATTAGTAAAATATTAAATCCATCCCAATTTATCTTTCAAGGATTAGCATCTAATGTTACTTTAATCGATTAAAATGATCACAACAATAATCATACTTTTAATATTTATTTGTAATTTTGTCAACAAACTTGAATCTTTTTGGATGGTAATTTATAAGTATAATATTAAATCGACCTTAATCTTTTTTGTTTAAGGATTGGTTTTAATGGTACTTTAATTGATTCAAATAATAAAAATAATAATCGTTTTTCTAATATGATTTGTTCGTGATTTTATCAATAAATATGAATTAATAATTCGTTTATATAATATTTAATCGATCTCGATACTTTTTTACGGTTAGATTCAATTATACTTCAATCAATTTACATAATCAAAAGAATCCCCGTTAAAAATACTAGATTGATTTAATCGACGTTTTAAATTATTGATGTGAATTGGTTTCAATCGCAATCTAAATATCAAAATGAAGATATTTTTATCGACTTTTATGCGATGATTATTTTAATGCAGTTCAATTGGGATTATTTTAATAAATATGAATCAACTTATTATTCGATATTGAATCGGTTTAATTTCACAAATAATTTTGATAACAGTTTAAGTGACCTTAATGATCAAAGTTTTGTAATAACCCTAATAAAAAAACCTTGATATTTCGATTAGAATCGATTAAATTCATTGCGAAACTAGTCGATTTTAATCGACCCTATGTTTCTTAATATAACCGCTTGGTGTCGCTTCAAATGTTCATACTCGCAAGTGACAAGATTTCTTCTCCGTTACTATATAAGAAAGGTCAAATGCAGAATAGATTTATTACCTACAATCGATTTGAATTCAAACTTTATTAAAATCGATTAACTTTATTAAACGACACATGATTAAACAAAATGTATGTCAATTCAAATCGATTAACACCACAATATACACATCAGTAAAAACGATTGCATAGTTGAATACAGTATGATTGAATAATATCAAATGTTACTCTGGACATAAATAATCATTAACACCGTTTTTCTAGTAAATACAGATACATTGGTTCCGATTTAAATAAGCATTGAATCGATTAAGTAAATATCCTTATACTTATGAATTCTAATCCGGTTTAATCGATATTATTTCATCGTTTTAAATCGATTTTAATGCCATCAACATATTACACACGCAGTAGCTTGAATATAATCGCTTTCAAATGTAAAACGCAGGATTAAGATATAGACTCGGAATCAATTCATTACTTGTCTATCGATTTCAATCGCATATTATTATCAGGGGTGGAGGTCGCATTCTCCTAAGTCCAGTAGAGAGAATGTTGTTGTGCCGCAGTCGTGTCCTATTATAGCGTGATTGTTTCGAAAAAGCGAAAAAATTATAATCATTTGAATAATCATGTTGTCCATATTCCTAGAAAGAGAAATATTTTAGTATCAAGTATGGCAACGACTTAATTTATTTGTATGAACTGTTTTTGGTTTTCCATTGTAATTGATAGTTACATTACTATTTTTATGTACTTTCAGGATCTCATATGGACCCAAATTATGGTTTTTCTCCAATTTTCCTGGTTTTAGTTCTTTTATTAACCAGACCTTTTCACCAATTTTTAAGTCGATTGGATTTATAAATCGATCATTATATGCTTTTGATTTTCATTTTGAATCTATCAATTTTCTCGAGCTAATTTTGCCATCTCTTGCATTTTGAATACAAGATTTTCTAAATATCCATTAAACGTTGACAATTGCTCTGATTTTTTTAATGTTTTGCTAGATGGAAGTCTAGCGGGATAACCAAAAACTAGTTCATGTGGTGTGAACTTATAGCTCCTATGAACGTTCGTGTTATAATGGAACTGTGCCAACTCTAACAACTCATCCCATTCGATTTGCTTTGATATAAAATTTTTTATATATTCGCACAAAGGGTGATGACCTCTCTAAAGAACCATTTGATTGAGGTGAAAATGCCGTAGTTTCAATCTTTGTAAACTTAAATCTACGCGCTACTTGTTTTAATAGTTCACTTGTAAAATTTGCCCCTCTATCTGTTAGTACGAGCTTTCGTGACCCAAAAATACATATAAATTTCTTAAACTAACACGTCAGCTACGAATTCCGCCGTTTGATCTGAGATAGATGCTATAATTATCAATTTAGTTAGTTGATCCTGTATTGAAAGTATATATTTATTATTATTTTTAGTAACATTAAACGGACCTACTACATCCATACAGATTTTATCGAAAGTTTTTAAGGGTGTATCCGTAATTATCATAGGTTGTTTAATTTTTATTCTTTTTAGATTATTTCTCTGGTAATCCTCGCATGCATTTACTCTGTTTTGAATATCTACCTTAAGATTTTCCCAATAATACTTATGTTTTATTCTATTATATGTTCTATTTATACCCGAATGTCCTGCTATTTTAGTAGAGTGTAGCATTTCAAATATTTTATCTCTTTGCTTTTCTCTAAACTATATTATTTAGACAGATCACAACCTTTGTATTTGTACCTTCAAATATAGTTTTAAAAATTTCCTCAATTTCCTCCCAATTTATATTATTTATTATTAGATCTTTTGAAATGCTAAATATTAAATAATTTTTTTGCAAAAATATTGTTTTTAATAACTGAAATAACTGACTCTCCTTTATTATTAATTATATAAATAATATTAGTGCGAAATTGTATCGTATTCTTGGAATATACTATATTTTTCTGCTTATCGTGTGGTTTTTCCTTCTCTGGTATACTTTTCTTTCTAGACTTTTGTACCTTGGCCCTTTTGCGTTTTTTTATCTGTAAGTTTTTATTATGAAGTTTCGATCTTTGTTCATTAATAACTCTTATCTTTTCATCATTCGTCAAATGTTGCGACGTCTGATTTTCTTCTTGCCTTTTCTGGGCTCTTGTTACTATGCATATATCCATTTTTGCTACAGGATTCCTTGATAATGCATCTGTATTTGTATTTTGTTTTCCAGCTTTATACACAATTTCATAATCATAATCTGCTCGTTTTAATCTCCATCTCTGAACCCTTTCGTTATTATCCGCAGATTCCAACCATAATATTGGTCTATGGTCAGTTACAATTATAAATTTATTTCGATAAATATAATTTTTAAATGTTTTTATAGCATACATAATACTCAGAGCTTCTTTTTCATAGGTTGCATATTTAAGTTCCGCAGGCTGCAGTACTCTTGATGCATAAGCTATTGGTCTGTCTTTACCTATCTCCCCTTGACAAATTACACAACCTAACGCATATTGACTTGGGTCCGTCGTTATTATAAACGGTTTATCGAATTGCGGATATTGCAAGACCGGTGCTGAACATATTGATTCTATGAGTTTATCAAATGCAGTTTGTTGCTCCGATCCCCACGCAAATGGCATATCCTTTTGTAGTAATATGGTTAGTGGCTTGGTAATTTCTGCTAAATTTTTAAAAAACCTTCTATAATAATTTACAGAACCTAAAAACTGTCTAACCTTTTTAACGTTATTGGGAATTGGGAATTTCTTTACTACTTGTATTTTGTTTTCATCTGGTTTTATACCTGCCTGACCAATAACATGCCCTAAAAAACACACTTCTGTCTTGTTAAATTCACATTTTTCCGGCTCTAATTTGAGCCCTGCTTCTATTAATGCTTGAGCTATTAGGCCGAATCTTTCCTCTATTTCTTCAATCGTGTCACCGAAAATAATGATGTCAATATAATTAAAAAATATTTTATCGATATATTTGGCTACAACTTTATTTATAACCCGCTGAAAAGTCCGGACTGAGTTTTTAAGACCGAACGGTAAGACGATAAATTCAAATCTTCGTAATGGATGTAAGCTAAATGCAGTTTTGTGAATATCCGAAGGTCTCATCTTTACTTGATGAAAGCCAGATTTTAAATCTAATAGATCAAAATATTTCCTCTTTCCAATTAAGTCTAAAATTTCATTAATATTGGGAAGTAAATATGGATCGGCTATAGTCACCTCATTCAAGGCTCTATAATCTATCACCAATCTATATCTTTTCTCTTCTGGGATTAGCTCCTTCTTCGGGACTACTAACACTGATCATGATCTTCATAATTTGCCCTGTTCTGATTCTGAGATGCTGTTATGACATTTGTTTTAACCGTGTTTTCTGTATTGCTGAGTGGATTTGTGTTGTAACTCGGCCACTCGGTCCGAAAAGGCTTTATTCGTTTCCCGACTCTACGCTCTGCTGGTTTTGTAATCGGAAACATTCTTCTGTCATATGGTTTGTATTTTTGCAGAGAATGCAAAATTTTCTCGCACACATTTCCAATGGTTTTACTTCGGTACAATTTTTTATGTTATGACCGCTTTTGTTACAATATGTGCAGTTTTCCTCTCTTCTAGCAATATTTTCTAAATTCTTCAATTTTCTACACTTATATACAGGGTGACCACGCATTTCGCAATAATCACATTTTATTTGGCTATTATTTGTATTTTGAAAATTAGTATTTTGATTGTTATATTTGCTATATTTTCTAAAGTTATTAGAGTTACTAAAATTTTGATATTTACTATTTGAATTATTAAAACTTTGCTGTTTATTACCTATTTGACGACAGTTTTTAGCTGAGTGGCCTTTTTCATCATAAACTTGACATTGAATATTCGTTTCAAAAGATTTTGTCTTGTGTTGCGCTACTAATATTTTGACTTGTTCACATTCTATGGCTTCATGGTCTTCTGCATTACAAATTGAGCACATTATAAATCTGCTATTTGCAATCGGACTTCTTACTAACGGGCAGTACTTTACTGGATGTCCAAGTTGATTACATCGTTTGCATATAACCTCTGGGCATGCCTTTATCGTATGGCCCGCGCTATTGAAAAATTCACATGAATTCTAACGTCTGCCTTTTTTGTACAGGCAGTTAGATCATGACCACTTTCCTTACACTTCCAACACAATTCATATTCTATTATAAATGGGCATTGAGTCACTGTATGGCCCATAACCTGGCAATATTGGCAATGATTGCCTTTAATTTTATTCAGTTTACACGCGTCTATAGAATGTCCTTGATTATTGCAAAATTAATAAATCAATTCAATTTTATCCTCGACTTTTCTGCAGTTGTTCGACAAATCCTCCTTGTTTTTACAATATACACATCCCGAATTATGACAGAATAATGCTTCATGCCCATAACTGTCACAGATTTGACACGCGTATATAGTAGCATTACTTGTATTGTGATTATGTGAATTGCCATATATATTATTTATTTTATGGCATAAAATTCCTCTTTTATTGAGTTTCGATTCTATTTCTATAGCTTGTGTAATGCCTTCTGTTAAATTGGTTACTGCTCTCAATTCTATTCTGATTTCTTGCTTTAATCCTTTCTTAAAACTTTGAAAATCATCATTATTTATTTTAGTTTCAAACGCGGCCTTTTCTGTTGCTGTGAGACCTTGTACTTCTTTGCTGTCCTTAATCTTCAGCACTAACTCTTGCAATCTATTGGCAATACTAAGAACCGATTCGTCCGGTTTTTGCAAAATTTCTTCAATTTGCCCATACAGAGAGTGCATATTCTCAGTTGCAAGGTCCAATTTCCGGTCATTGCTGCTCCATGGATGTGTGGGAGCAAAATTTGAGATTTTACTCCATCTCGTCGCCGAGTCAGAACCTTTCGGGCACTTGCGCCCTAGCCTTTATTTTTTGTAGGTACGGGCCTGTACTGAGGCGCGAGAGCCGACAGTACATAGTATGTCAGTGCGCGCTAGCCCTGCCTACTTTCTCGCTTCGGAGTTCGCCCGGGTCGCTTTCTCTCTCTGTCGCTCTCTTATGCCGCGTACGCTTCGGTTTTCTTCGGGGGCTCTCGTATCGCGTCTGCGCGTGAATAAACTCGGTAAGAGCATTGCGTGCGCCACGTTCTCACACATGCTCGCGTCGTGCGGAAGCCATTGTCACTCTCACTCAGCACACTACGCCGCAGCGCCTTTTCCCGCATACCACTCAAGACGTCGTGACCGAGAGACTTCGTGAGGCCTTCAACTAGGAGGCAACGGGGTACTGGAGCATTTCTTCTACATATATGAGTTTGCAATCCCTACTGGTCTAGGTAACCGGGTTATCCTCTTCCGAGGATATCTTTTATTTTTTATTACTAACGTGCACCCAGGAATAAGGCGTTAAGCCCAAACTGGGGAAGATAAGCAACAGCTCGTCTCCGACAAATCAATTAACCTTACTAACTAGCCTACTTACGGGTGTAAAAATACCGCTGTGTGCCGTCCGACTGGGCTGGCTTCGTCAAGCCCCAGTCGGTTGCCCCAGGACGCACGTCGTTACTATTTCATCGAAAGTAGTCATAAATTCCTCACTAATAAAGCCAAACGCACACAGGAAGGTACTTTCCTTTTCCTTTCTTTTCTTTTCTTTTTCAATATAGTATTCGCATTTCGCGGGCTTACGCAGATCTGGGCGTTGAGATTTACGCATCACGCAGCAGAATCAACACGCTATCCTTTCGCGTTCAAATATTATTATTAATTCCTTTTTCACACCGCGTATATTACAATGATATTTTCTTTTCAGAACGAATGATTGATAATTATTAATGTGTTAATTTGCTTTTGTAATATCCTTAATTTCTTCGACAATACGACGTTATATATATATATATATATATATATATATATATATATATATATATATATATATATATATACGACTCATGAATATTTCAACGAATAAAATAAAATACATAACTATCACATTTAGCAAATATATTATGCTCTTGTGTTAATTTATTTATATTTCCCGTCCTTTCACTCCTACGCCATGTGTCTCAATTTATTAAAATAAAAAAATAAAATATTCAAATATAATATACGACAGAGACGCAAAACACAGAATCTTTCACAGTAGATGGATATATCTGTCGTATTGCTTTTATGAAATCTTCAATAGTATTGATTGTTGCATTCATCATTGCCTTGTAAGTTTCCCCTTTTAATTTAATTTTCAAAATTGGAATTAAATTAGCTTGATCTGCTGCTGATAACATATTCTTGACATGTTTCAATTTTTCGATGTATTCATTTACCGAAATATTTTTTCTATCAAATTCTGGTACCAAATTAGCTACATATTTTAATGATAAGCGTAGCGGATTCTCCGCCATGTTGATATCCTTGGCACGATTGACGTCAAGAAGATTATCAAAATCAAAAGTAAAATTAAACTTTGAATTACTTGGGTTTCCAATTAAGCTAGGCTACTCACTAATACCTCATATATCTATTAATGATGTCTCCTCAACTCCTTGTAGAAATTTGGTATTATTAACTGTTCTGTCTAGGCCTATTGGAATCGCTGTGGCTGGTGCTATAGGTGAAAATATTGAATGATTTGACTTTTCTACTGTCTCGAATTCTTTTTGTTTTGCAAGTGTTAGCGGTATACTTAGGCTTAGATGGTTTTTATTAAGCTGCTTGATTTGCTTTTTGATTGCTCCCGTAGTTCGCCCTGGTGTTGTATCTTCCTGCTTCAAGTCCTTATTTTCTTTCAAAATTTCTTGAATTTCTAGATTCTGTTTACTTTGCTGATCTGTATCGGGTGTTACTATTTGTTGGCTATCTTCTAGCTTTTTATTATTTATATCAGATAATAGTACTTGCTGACTATCTTTTATACATCCGCTGTTTGTCGGCGGCGATCGAATTATTTTCTTACTTTTTGTGAATGGGTTTTGAATATTAGGGATTACTTTATCCTTTGTTAATGCTGGATTTTCACGAACAGCGTTTCTAGTTAATCTTGGCCTCTGAGTGTCGTTTTTATTTACTCCTTTCTTATTATCACTCATTTGATAATCTCATTTTTGTTACCTTTTTATTTATTACAAAATCTTATTTAGTCCGAATTTTAGAATTTCAAATCGCTTACAAACAATTCAAACAAAATTTTATTGTCCTACTTACATTTCGACACACAACCTAATTTCTACTTTTTTTTTTCGCAAACTATGCAAATTTTAGTCAGTTCGATTACCGCGGCTATACGCGTAACACCGAAATTTTAGTTGACTCTGCGATATAAGTATTCTTTAAATGGTTTTAGAATCCTGCATGATTCTACGATTTAAAATTTATTTACTTTTATTCAATTCAGTCATAGCAAAATTAAACAACTCTTCAAATTTGTTGTCGATTTCTTTTTGAAGCTCTGTTCGTTCTACTTGTTTGTTTATTAGTTTTGGCTGCCTAACTTCTTGCGGTCGAAAAACTGAATCTATTATTTTATTTAATTTCCTCAATTCTTCTATTAATTTAGATTTTTCATTTAATAGTTTTCGTAAAAATATCTTTTTACCGCCTCTTTTATGATTCTTTTTAACCGTACTTCCTACACTAATATTATCTTTCATTGAATAAAATAACGCGCTTTTATATCGATTAATGAACCACTAATTACATGGCAGATAGGGCATACGCGTAATTAATTTCTTCACATATATTTTGAATATTCTCGATTGACCTAGTGACACAATCGCTACCAATTTTAAGCGCTTCTTTCAATCGCCTTGCTGACACTGCAACGTCAGGTGAGCGCGATCGCCGATGAACGCAAGCGTGTCACTCACCTAATGTTTCTTTGAACTCGCGATTTTATATTTCTGTTTTAATGATTGATTTTCCAATCTAACTACCGTTTTGTTTGCAAATTTTATATTTTTTTTTATCTCTGTTTATTCAGATATAATTTTATAGTTGACTAACTGAATTTCCCGAGTTATATGGTTTCCGTTAGGATATTGATTTATGGAAAAGAGTAATCGATATTTAAGCGATCAAAGGATAAGTCGCTTTTCACCGTCGTTAGGATAGGTTTTTGCACAAAATTCTTTTGGGGTATGGATATTTATATATGTAATTTATATTTGTTTAAATTTACAAATGCAACTGTAGTTTGATTAATTTGTTAAAATTTTCCTTTTTTTTATATGTAGGTTTTTATTTTTTTATATAACAATTCCGATCTATAATTAATTATTGAATTTTACTTACTTGGGTTTGACTGCTTGGGTTGGAAACTGCTGCTGTGCTGTAGTCAGGCTTATACAGGATGGATATATTCAATAGAAAAACACTTGTAGTTGATTGACTTTCACGATTTATTCAAGATAAAGTTCTATAGGTATCGGGATCGCGACTTAAGCGCGACTTAATATATATATATATATATATTGTTTGTAGTCTCGCGAAAAGGAAGAGACTTGTGGATCTTGATGGACGAGTTGGCAATAAACAAAACTATCGACAGTTAATGTGAACTTATAACCGTAAAAAAAGGCATTGACCTTTATTGAATATAGTGTGTATTTACAAGTATTTAAATCTAAGGAAAAGAGGTGAAAGTTAAAGTATTAAAGTACCGACGCGTGAACAAACGATATTGTTTACGGACCACACTGTGAGGCAAGTACGAGCGCTCACAGTGATTCGGCAATACGTACTGAATATACAATCAGCGAGAGCGGCAGAAGACCGCTCGCGCAACAGGCGGAGAGAGAGAGAGAGAGAGAGAGAGAGAGAGAGAGAGAGAGAGTAGGAGAGAGCGAGCGCGCGTTGCCATGACAACCCCCTAATCGATGCCGTGTGAGCAGGCAAATACATTCGAATTTGCGACAACGGCTCGCGTCTCGAACCTTATAGCTCTCTCTCGGCGTAATTGTCTAATTTTCGAACATACCGCCCCTCTTGCTGTCTCGCAGCAACAAAGAGACAGGTAATCAACAACTAACATTAGTTAAAGATAGGAAAGCCTACTTCGAGAGAAGCTAGTCCCTATCATGACTCTACCGAACGAACTGTTCTCAATAAAATTTTTTGGAATCAATTCCTTAACGAACAGCCTATCAACAACAAGTGTACAATGCTTAAGTTTAACAACATTACAATAAAATTTGATACAAGGTTAAATTCGCCTATATTCTTGAATAATCTAATGCAAAATTTCTAGCAAAACTAATACTAAAGAACAAAATAAAAACTTGACTCTAATGAATCTACATTTAAACATTCGACTACGATGCTATCTATTCACGAGCTAAGTGAGTTTACAGTGTAGGTGTTGTGTGTAAAATCTCTTCGATTAATGACACTGGGGAACTCTTCAGTCTTGACTAGACTCAAGTTGAAGGCTGGAGACTGCCCTCTGCGCACTTTCGTCTGAGGGCAGAAAGATGACCTTCACAACTGGTCGCTGGAACTCGGAATTGGCAGTACGGATGGTAACAACTCGAACTAGACCATCTTTCCCTGGATGTACCGCTGTAATTCGACCCAGTAGCCACTTGGATGGAGGGCAGAGCTCGTCCTTCAGAAGCACCAAGTCGCCCACGACCAACTGTCGTCCAGGAGTCAGCCACTTGTTTCTCTGCTGTAAATGATGCAATACCTCCAGTCGCCATCGCTCCCAGAAATGGTTTCTCATAACCGAGAGTAGCTTCCACCTGCAAGTGCGAGATTTTAGATTCACGTCTTCAAAGGGCTCGGGTAATACATTGAGAGGTGCGTTCACAAGAAAATGACCAGGCGTAAGCGCCACTGAATCAGTGGACTCAGAGCTCAGTGAACAGAGCGGCCGAGAATTTAAGCATGCCTCGATCTGAGCAGCAACTGTTGACATTTCCTCGAACGTTAATGACGTGTCTCCAATGACACGTTTGAA
Source organism: Nasonia oneida (assembly GCA_037356405.1). Taxonomy (NCBI): domain Eukaryota; kingdom Metazoa; phylum Arthropoda; class Insecta; order Hymenoptera; family Pteromalidae; genus Nasonia; species Nasonia oneida. The sequence goes on from JAZHPH010000089.1 coordinate 256,217, forward strand.
GTGATGCTTAAAACTTCTCACTGCCGACTCCCATAGTCCTCCGAAATGAGGAGCTCTAGGAGGTATAAAAGACCATACTATACCGTCCTTCGCCAATGCAGCAGCCACCTCCTGTGAGACTGATGAAGCCCGTTGGAATTGCTTGTCAATCTCTGTGGCTGCGCCCTTGAAGTTGGTGCCGTTGTCACTGAATACCATCTTACAAAGTCCACGCCGAGCGGTGAATCTGCGAAACGCTGCTAGAAACGCAGCAGTGGACAAATCTGACACAACTTCAATATGAACGGCTCGAACAACCATACACACAAAGATCGCTATATATCCCTTTGTAGACTTGGCACCTCTGCCCTTGGAGAACAAGATTGGAAACGGTCTCACATAGTCCAGACCAGTGTATGCGAAAACTCGCTGGGGAGTAACTCGATATGATGGAAACGGTGCCATTTGCTGCTGTACACTCTGAGCATAGCGAATACATCTATGGCAGCGCCGATAAACTCCCTGTACAACTCTTAACCCACGTGAAATCCAATACGTCCTGTTGAGGGAACTGATTGTAAGTATTTTTTGTCTTTGTTAGAATATTTTATATTAGCTGCTTTTTCAACACAGCTTTGGACCATCTTTATTAATTCATTTATAGCTTGATTAGGATCATTTATTTGCAATACTGAGTTCCACTCAACTCTTCTTGCTATCTTTACTAGCCTGCCATAGTTGATGCAGGTTAAATCCTTATTATCTTTTAGTATTTTCAGTTTATCAATACTTATAAAGAGTGGGTAATGCTCACTGAATGGAATATTTAACTTAAAAGACTGCAACTGAATATTTCTTATTTTGGCGAAACAATTATCTATACACGAACCTTTCTCACTGTTCTGAGAAGGTCTTGTGATTCCTCTAAAAATGGCGTATATTCATATTCAAAAAAATGATTTAGAAATTCTTGAGTAATTGTCCTTTCAGCCAAACTGGTTTTATCATAATTTATATCATTTATATCAATATTAAAGTCACCAAAAATACAATGATTTTTTATATTAGCCTGTTTTGATAAAAATTTTTTTACGGAATTAGTAAATTCAGATTTAGGTATATCATGTACATAGCAGAGGCACCTGTACATAGCAGAGATTCTAATTGCCTCACCAGATGCTAGAAAAGTATCAGAACTCACAATACTCAATCTATCAAATACTTCTATTTTAGTTGTTTCTTGAATATTATTTTTAACATATATCATGACTCCATCAGCCTTATTGATTTTACTGTCATTATAATAGCTATTGTATCCATGTATTTGATAGTATTGGGGATATTGCAAATTCCACGTTTCCGTACATACTACTATAATTGGTTTCAACACTAAGCTATCAATAAAAGACTCCAATTTTTCGTAATTCGCATTTAGACTTCTTATATTTACACACAATATTAGGTTCTGTTTCTTCGATATACTTTTGTTGAGTAATCTGAGGTCCTCTGCTTCACGTTCTAAACTGTATATATCTTCAAAGTTGAAATCTTGATCCATAAGTTATTCGTTAGTTCTTAGTCTATTCGCTATACGCGTGTTAACTGAGTTAAGTGATGCCGACGACATTCCAGACGCTCGCGTTACCATAGCTTTACTTGACGTATTTTCTGCCGTACCGGCATATCTCGGTAATACAGGTTCTATCGTGTAATCAGTTAGGTCAACGAACTTCCTTATTTTATTCTTCAGAATAGAGCATTCGTGGCTATCTGTTGCCATATGCTCCGTATAATGTGTATTATACTTATTATTGCTGAAGGTACAATTGGGACAGTTTAATTTATTACCCTTACAATCTTTCGTCTTATGATCACCTGCACACTTTAAGCATGTTTGGTTGTTTGTACACTTAGAGCCATTATGCCCATATCTTCCACAATTAAAACATGGTTTAACATTAGAATAGTCATAGACTTTACAATTCTGATATCCCACAAACATCCTATGTTTATTTTCTCTTACATGTTGATATAATTCGGCGGGAATTTCTAATATAACTGACTGTAGATTAGTTTTAGAGTTACTGTATGAGTACAATACTGTACACTTCTTACTAAATTTACTGAAATTTCTTTCATTTATGTCCTCTTCAATTTTTCTATTGTCAAGGGTCTCAAAATTATCTATTCCGACTACTTTTACTTTTGGATGCTCAATTTTTTCTTTAGAAATATCACAACTAGGCTCAAGCTTTTTCTTTAACACATTATATGCTTTGCTTGCACTATCTTCAGTTAGTAAATATACTATTATTTCGTTCTTTTTCTTAATTACTTTTTTTGCTTGTATGCTCTTGTCTTTAATGAGATAGTGGGCGACAGCTTCATTTATTTTGTCAGTAGAGTATTCTTTACTATCCTTGTTTTTGATTATAATTTTTGGAATTCTTTTTGGCTTGTTCCTAGGCATGGCACTTGAAATTACTTGAGCATAGGTCTTACTTTTTGAGATATTTAATTCACTTTTTTGTTTATCCAGTAATTCTCTTAATAACTTACTTTTTTTCTTTCAGTTCTTTATTATGCTCTTTTAATAGGGCATTCTCACGTTTCAGATTATCTTCTATTATTACACTATTCTCATCGTCACTATAGTCTCCAGAAACACTCAATTGTTCACTTGATCTAAGCTTGTGAGCTAGTTTAATTTGAGCAACGACTGTTTTGGCTCCATTAGTCAGCAGGTTTGGATTCACTTTTGAGGTTATGCCTCCTTGGTTATGTTCCGGACATAATCCTAGAACACCACTAATTTTCACTGAAAATTGCTATCTGCGGAGTCAACGAGCCTGCATTCGTTGCCGCCATCTTGGACGATCGATATATATATATATATATATATATATATACCGACCGATAAGAGTTAAACTGGTGGAGACCTGGAGGACCAGCATAGCACCTGCAACTTTTGCTCGCCCCAGCGATCCTTCGACGAATGAGCTCACTGGTCTCGCTGCGTTGTGATTTAGTGTTATATCGCCATTGACGTCATCGTAAACCAACAATCTGTCAACAGAGATCTGCGACTTATGCCGCATAGCAGACGTCTTAACCTCCTTGTTAACAACACTACACCAGTGCCGTTTCATCATGGACGCTATCGTCAATAGGGAAACAGACCTTAGGAGAGAACGCAGACTACTTCATTATTTGCAAGATGTATTTTAAATATATATATTTTATATATGTGTGTGTGTGTGTGTGTATAATAAAGCGCAAGTTCGCAATAAATCTTAATTTGCGATTTTTTTAAAAATGCAGAACACAATCCGACTAACAAACCTAGATTACAGAACTCGCGGATGCAATACTCACTACAGTAACTAGCAGTGTGTTACTACGTTTACGGACACCGAACTGCTACTCGTCCTAGGCGAGCAACTGATCGTCCACATCCTCGCCACTGAGCTCATGTACGTTAATGTTCTGCCCGAGAAAATAGCCTTCACCGTCACGCATTTTGAAGAGATGCAGATGAGTAATAACGGAGGTCCAGCTGACGTGTTCATGCACGTCGACCAGACGTCTACGGCATGACCTAGTGCATGCGCGTGCTCGCTAGCTGACCCTCAGGCTTATCTCCAAGGCAGCTTTAGTATAAGACTCTGTGCCCGGTCCAACCACAGCCAACAGTCCAGCCAGCCTAGCAATCGGCTAATCGGAGCAGCAGCGCTACAGACTTTTTACGCTTCTTAAAGCTCACCCACGGATCGTCCTCGTTATCCTCCTTGTCATCAGCTACGGGGAACGTGTTCAGCTGCTTTGGGACACGCAGAGGACGTCTGCGCGAGCTGTTTCGGTCGCTCAATGCAACTAAGCCGGGAAGGCAGTTCACGGGCGGCTCCTGGTGTGGACCAGGAGAGGACCGGGCGAGCTACTACAGCGAGACGAGCACAGTAACCGCCTCGATCCGGCTCTTTAGCGTGTCTCCTTCGGTGCCCTTTACCTTCCGGCTGCACTACCGCTTTGTCTCAAGACTTCAGGCCCGAGCGGGGCTGGCCTGTGTCAGCCACCTACTACTCACACAACTTTTACCACTTTTCGCGTGCAGAGCCCGAAACACCCGTGCGAGTATCCGCGCAACATCAGCTGCCTCATAAGGCTATGGTAGAAGGAGGCATCTACCTGCAAGCACGCGACGATGTCGGTCAAGTCGAGCTCAGCCGGCGGTGTGATGAATTCGAGCAACGCGAGCATCAGCGTCTGGCAAGACTGTCCGCAGAAGAAGGTCAAGCTGCTGCTGCGGGACTGCTCCTGACTATAAAGTATCCGATCCCGTTGCTCTACTACGGCTGGCCGCTGCCGAGAATCATGGCCAGGGCATGCTCGTGGAGTTCCGCAGCTCGCCGATCGCCGTGCATCTCTGCACGCCTCGTCGCTGAGACTCAAGCTGGAGACACAAGTATGACGGTGCTTGTATTATGTGTGCTTGTCTTGGCTCTGTGTACTCAGCCGCTTGTTCGTTCTCGGTTTTCAGGTGGTGTACGTGGACTCAGATGGGCTGGACTACGCGCAGATGCCGCTGGGCTCCTACTTTACCTTGGTCGATTTTTAGTACAACACACCAGATAATAGAACAATGAATCAGTATATTCCTTTCATTTTTGTCACAAAACAAGATTTTATAGAAAAAAAAGTAATAAATTTTCTTCAAAGTGAATATAATTCTATTGTAGTGAAATGGAAAATGAAACATCTAGGCTCAATAGATTTTTTGTATTTATTAGGGTTTCTTAAACGATTACATATAAGCGTAAGTACTTTTCTATATTCATATAATCTTAATTTGTATTCCGCTGGAACTTTCTTGATAACGAATACTAAAATCAAAATTAATGTGTTGTTCAATTACTTCACTTACTCTGAGAGTAGCTTTGGTAAACCAATTTGTTCTAAACTTTCGTATTTGTTAAAAAAATGTCGCTTTCAATTGAGTCATTGTCTCTTATTATAATTCTTGTAATTTTTCTTTTATAACTTTTATATTTGATCAATATTATTATTTAAAATCGACTAGAACCGCTTACAATCGTGATCGAACTTTAATAGTATATTGTGTATCAAGAGCCTAAAGTGGGTTTTTTATACCCTAAGTGGAATTACAGTACAAGTCGAAGGCGAGCTAGCGAGAGTCGAAGAAGAGTTCGTTTGCCAAAGACGAGTATTATAACCACAAGAGGTCGAGAAATCCACCTGAGATCTTGGTGTGCACCATATTTTTGTTTGTTGCATATTAAGTGGAGCTGATGTGACCGTTTTCTCTGACACGTCAACCACTTACTTTTTTAAATCATAAATGAGACTGACATGGCCGCTTTTTGTTCTGTTAACTATTAAACATTTTTTTTTTGAAAATATTGTAACGGGTGATTTTAGTTTTTGTTTACCCACCGGTCTGAAAAGAGCAACTGAAGTTCCGCTAAATGTTTGGAACAAATTAGAATTTCGAAGATACATACAGTACTAACTTATTTAGTTATTAATTTTTAAAAATTATGTAATATTATTATATTTTTACTGAAAACGGCCTTGTATACCGTTTCAGGTATTTTCATAGTTCTATTTCTAAAAGTAGGTGTCATTTCTTTTAATTTACTCTTTCCCAGAACTATTTTCATCAATCTTCTTGTCATTTCTGTACCATCCTTTTTCATTTCTCTTCTATTATTAATAATTCATTTTCTGCCACATACATACCATAGCCATCAACAAGTTTGACCTATGATAAATTGAGTTTAAAAATTAATATATTAAGTAATTTTTTATATTTTAGTATTGATCAAGCAATAATCAATCAAAGATGATAGCCAAGTTTTGTAATTTAAGCTTACCATTCCCTCTTCCGGTTGATCCGATGCAAATAACCTTTCGAAATTTACAGCTCTGTTCAATGTTTGTGCAATGCCAAATGTTGGTACAGGCAGAGGCGATCGAGGCCTAGCTAAAGGCATAGGTGGTGTAGGGGAAGATCTAGCTGGTATTAAAGGTCGCAAGCACGATCTTGCTGAAGGTACTGGCGGAGGCGATCGAGACCTAGCTGAAGATCTAGCTGGTATCAAAGTCCGAGGGCACGATCTTGCTGTTGGTAGCGGGGATGGCAAGCGAGTCTAAGGTGCTGGTATAGGCGGTGGCTTGTAGGATTTTTGTTTTGACGTTGGTCTTGGCACGCAAAATGTGGCTGCTGATATGGGAGATGTCGAATACGATAAATCTTCTACCAAAGAAAATATGTAAGATTTAGCTGACGCATAGCAATTGGCAAGCGATATAACGGTGTCCATGACGAAGTAAATATTTCTTAAAAAAATTATGCATTACTTGATGGCATCAGAGGTGGCAAGTAAGATTTTTTGTTATCGCTGTTGACTCGCAAAATGTAGGTGTTGGCACAGGTGGTAACACGTAATGCTATCTTCTGGCATCTTAGATGACGGACACGATAGAGTTTCTGCATAAAGAAAGTGCGTGAAATCGAACTGACGAAAATAAATGTTGTGCGAGATATAGCTACTATTGTCACAGGCCGTAAACTCGATAAAAATATTTAAGAAGGGAATGATGCACTGTCTGTTAGGCAGCTAAATAAATCAACGAACGAGATTCTGGTGGCGTGAACGTAACTGGCTGCTTAGATCCTGTTTTTGTTGAAGTATGCGGTGCATAAGATAGAACAGGTATGACTAGGGATAGTGCACGACATGCATCTAACTGTGGAGGCAACGAGCGGGATCGTACGGTTGTTCGGGGAAGCAGTGTTCTCAATTCTGTCATCGTTATGGGAAACGGCAAATCAGACTTTTCTTTCGTTGATGAAAGCAATTTATCTGATGAAGAAAAAGATCATGATTGCGAGTCTGTCTGTTAAGATAACTCTAAACAGAATAACTGAAGTTGAAGCAATAATCACGAATAAAATAATTCAGTTAAATATAAAAACTTTACCCTGCATTTTTTTATTTTGATAGTAATTTACTATGGTACCGTCAGTCAGAACATCTAATGACTCCAAATACATTTTATTTTCTAAAATATTATAATAATGTTATTGTAAATTATTATAAATGCCTTAATTGATGATATACAAGTAAATTGCAATGATACTTACCACTGCTTTTTATAACCTCTCCCGGATACCATTTTCTATACCACTTAGCTTCTACTTTCTCTCCTTTCGTACGTGTATTTTTCTTCTTTACAATACTCTATATTGGGGGATCAGTTTCCCATAAAAATAAAAAATACATAACTGATTTACTAAAAAGCCTGTAGAGTAAGCAATTTTTCACGGCAATCAGGTTAATTCAAAATAGACAACAAGATAAGCACACAAAAAACGATTATCGTTTATTTTGTATCTGTAATCTGAACATGGCGCCGTATTCCGAACGCATAAGTCAATGGGGTGAATACTCATATCTACAGATAGCGATTTCTATCCATGGACGCGCTTTATTATTGCACATAGTTTGCACGCTTTAAAATAAACTACCTCAGAAAGTGATTCACAAACTTGTTAACTCGTATAACGCCATTCAAGAAGATGCTATAACTTGTCAATGTATTTTTGTATAAAAGTCGGAGCGAGTAGGGTAGTTAGATTTATAAGTTTACGTTTAACATTTTATTTCTCGCTATAGCTCATCTCCCTTTAATTTGCTAGCGAATTTTTGTATGAAACTTGGGGTCTACTATCCCATTATTTATCCCGAAATTAAACCTCTCGTGGGTAATCCGGGTTTCCTGTTACGAAGCTTCGTTTGATTGCATGTACAGCGATGCTATTTTTGAAAGTATGCGTATTCGCCAAGGTCTGATGTAACGGTGCAGCGATAAATAATTTTGTTGCCTCACAAGCGGCCGACTAATGAAGTTTAATCGCTCGCGTCGATATTTGTGCGCTCAAGGTTTCTTCTAACTATAAAGAAGACCTTGTCACAATGGGTCATGATTTTTTTTCCTGCATAGTGTCTAACGCTCGCTCATTATTTTCACTTTTCAAACGCTCCGAGAATTCGCTCGCGTAAAAAAATTCAAAGTTTCGAACAGGCATAACAAAACCGGAAAAATTCAGAGCCCAAATTCGCCCACCTCGAATTTCACGAGAAAAAGGTCCGCGGAGCGTTAGAAGTCACATCATAAACCGTCTGCATTATAATATACGCGCTTTTACGCAAGCGCGCAACCTTTTATTAACGAAAGTCGAAATTACAACAGGTCGGCTGCGATCCCAGGCCATAATTGCATCAAAACGAGGGATCGATATTAGTCAGCGTGTCGAAAGTTCGGAAACCCGACTCTACTATACTCTCGCACAGCAGCCAGTTATAAAAAAAAGATGTCGGCTCGCGCGCACGTGCGGCCGCGAGTGCAAGTGTTCTGCAAATAATTCCATTATGCATCCTAAAATTGAGCCCTCTCTTTAAGTATCCTACAATTAAACCCATAAAGTATCCCAAAATGAAAGCGTTAAGGTATCCACATTAATATTTTAAAATAAAACACTTAAAGTATCCCAAAAAATCTACCAAAATTAAACCCTCTCCTTAAGTATCCTGCAATAAAACTCATAAAGTATCCCACAATGCATCCCCTTAAATATCCCAAAATTAAACCCTCCCCGTAAGAATACTTCAATGAAATGAAGCGCTAGTTACGTGTTTATCTTTGTTTTGGAATATAAGAAGATACCAATAACTTCTGATGAGCAAGGGCGCAAGACCAAGACGTGATTGAGGTTAAATAAAAGTTGACTCGAAAGAAATTAAAAATCTATCCCTCAGGTAATATTGTTTATTTTTTTAAATATCTTCTAGTATAGAAACCAAGTGATATACTTTTCTTAATTTTTAGATTTTGAAATTAACGAGACATCTTTCTTCACGTTTACGAAGGGGTGAAAAAACATTATGGCAATACTTTTTTGGAATTCTTGAGAAGGGAATAGGATAGGATCACTGCATTGGCTGAAATAGATCCATTTGAGCGAAGATCTCTCGTCAATGATGCTAGAAACTACATTAATGACAGGCAAGACGAGACAGGAATGGTGATGATTACAAGTATGTAATTTGCTTATTAAAACCTCATACGATACTAATTTTTAGCTGGACAACTTGAATGCTTGTGGAAGTATTTGAAGACGAGGTACCATAACGTTAACGGCGATTTACCGAGAAACATCTTCAGTATGATCTCAAGAAATCTAAAAGGCTATCTTTCCCTGTAAGGGCGTTGCAGCAGCGATGTATTATCATAGAAAAAATTGTGTATATGTTCTGAAAGTAGCCTAGTGAAAACAAGTTAGTTTTTTGTCGTTCTTTAAGAAAAGCGTTTCTCTCGCGATGCCAGGGATCGTAGCTACGATGAGTTATCAATTATTACTTATAGAAAATCAGGGTAGGCTTTCAAACGAGATGCACTACACGTTTCTAGAGCCTTGCAGAAAGGATAGAAAGATAATTTGGCATAAAAACTATTACTTGTTTGTGTTTTTTAAAGCGTGATACGAACAGCTACAGCTTATAGAAGAGTAAAAAATAGATTTGTCGCGAAAATGTTGTGCATGAAGCTAAATAGTATAATACACTCACTGAATCGCCGTGCCAAAACTCGTAAACTTAAACGTCCATTATCCCTACTTGCTTGCAAAACTGCTTCCCTTTGTTCACCGTCTTGTACGGTGCGTGTTCGAGGACGTCGTTCTACTTTAATAACACCATGTTGACGAATTCTCTCTAAAAGTCTACTTATTGTTGAAAACGGTTTCATTAACTTCTCTAATGCCAAATATAATATAACTTCAAATACCTGTAGTACGGAGCTCGAGATGGTTGTTCAAGCACATGCGGATATCTTGTTCGAACATTCTACGTGCTGCAATAACATTGTTGTTATTTACGTTGAGGCAACGATAAATGGCTGTATGTACTTGATCTCTATTCATTATTGAATAATTGTATTTATCCATACGCTTACGTATGCACGTCTTCTACTATTTTTCTTGTTATTATTAGGGCACAATCTTCAATGCTAATGTACACTTTGAATTGCGCGCTCGTAACAAAAATGTAGGTCGTTGTTTACAACATTGCTAAGTAACTGCGTTCACGTTTAAAAGTAATTTCGTATTATGACTATAGATTTTATTTACTGCACTTAAACGAATACGTTAATACATTGCTTCAGAATGTTCCTCAATCAAAATAAAAGAACATTCTCGAAAGTGTAAGTAAGAACAAATTCGTAGGCGGTGTTAGTAAAATGTGTATAAATACTACTTTTCGTATAACAGACAAAGGTGAGCATGATTAAAAATTACCGCAAAGATTTGTATTGAATAAACGTATGTAAATTATCATCTATTAGCAATACGACGACGCTATTAGTTGACTTTTATTCTCCCCAATCGTCGCTATTATACTTTCTGTGAATGAATTCCGAAAAAAAGTCCGCGTCCTCGCCTTTTCTCGCACGCGCGTGGTAGGATGTGGAACCAGGAGCAAAAAGCAATTGATTTGTAATGTACGTGGATTTTTTTATTTTTGTCGACAACGAATTGACACTGTCGCGAAAAAGTTTTAATTTCGCACAAATACAAAACGCTCTTTTAGCATACCGCCGATCTTGGCTAGTGCTTTCTTTCTGTGCAGCTGTAGCGGCACAGCACACCTTGCTTCATGCTTTGTAGATGCGGATGACGTCTGCCTCCCTTTCCGCGCCTCTGCTACGACCGATAGGTGACCGGGTCGACGTACGTCGGGAATTCAGTCAAAGCCATGGTACCAGTGAACTGCAGCCTCAGCGTACTTTTTAATTAACGGCACGCTCAAGCGCAGCAGCACTGCTGCAGTTCCGGTACCAACGCTAAATAAAATCTATAGTCATAATACGAAATTACTTTTAAACGTGAACGCAGTTACTTAGCAATGTTGTAAACAACGACCTACATTTTTGTTACGAGCGCGCAATTCAAAGTGCACATTAGCATTGAAGATTGTGCCCTAATAATAACAAGAAAAATAGTAGATGTGCATACGTAAGCGTATGGATAAATACAATTATAATATTACAAAAAATATTATAATCTCAATTACAAGAAATGATGAATTAAATAAAAATAGATATAATGAAGCTACATGTAATGAAGTTGCAATGATATTTGTTGGTGAAGATGGTCATCCACCAATCGAACGTGATATTATTATGTATTCAATGCATAATAAACCGATTATCATACCTCTTATAACTAAACACACTGATCCAATGACATATCCACTTATATATCCAAATGGTGGTTATAAATGGATGCCTAATATGAAGTGCAAATATGGTAAAAATAATATTACTTATTTGCAGTTTTATAATTATAGACTTAGTGTAAGAAATAAATTTAATCCGTATTTTAATTTAGACAAAGGTATCTCAACAGGCAATAATAGATGCGTTTATTAGAGTACAAAGCTCCAGATTATATTTTATAAGAAAAAATCAAAATATTTTACAAAGTGATTGCTATAAAGATGTGACGGATTATTTGCACAAAAAAGGAGATGCTGACAATATAAAAATAGAATGATGTTGGCTCTATCGGTCTTTCTGAAGCAATTTGTGCGCGAGGAAGGAGAAAAAACCCAAAGTTTTTCTTTTTTCTTCCTCCGACATTCCGGTGGGCAATGCCAACCTCACCAGGAAACGTTTTATTTATATTAATATGTACATGAGATCTTGATTACAATTCAAACAATAGCGAGTAGTTAAGAATACATGTTCAGAAATAGTAGTCGATCGCCGGTATATACATGCGGATATTGCGGGATAAGTCTCGTCTCCGTCGGACGGCGGGGGAGAGAAGCAACAAACCGCTCGATTTCCCTGCACATTATATAAGCCGCGTGAAATCGACAAGCGAACAAATTCGGGACCGAACAGCCGAGAGAGCAACACCTCTATCTCCTCTCCCCCGCTGTCCGGAGTCGAGACATATCCCGCAATATCCACATGTATATACCGGCGATCGATTACTATTTCTGTAAATGTATTCTTGACTACTCAATATTGTTTACATTGTAACCGAGATCTCATGTACATATTAATATGAATAATCAGTTTCCTGATGAGGTTAGCATTGTCCACCGGAACGTCGGAGGAAGAAAAAAGAAAAACTTTGGGTTTTTTCTCCTTTCTCACGCACGAATTGCCTTGGGAAGACTGATATAGTCAACATCATTCTATTTTTAAATATCCACCGAGGGATCGAGTCAACGTAGGAGAATTACTACTACTCTCTCTCTCTCTCTCTACAAATAACTGAAAATATAAAAATCGGGAAAATGATTATTTCGCCATCAAATTACACTGGAAGTCCTAGGCATTTAAAACAAAATTATATTGATTCTATGTCACTGATCGTCATGGAAGGCCTGATATATTTTTGACGATGACATGTAATCCGAATTGGAAAGAAATTACAGAAAACTTACAAAAATATAAAAATTGAATTGATTGACCAGACATGTTGACTAAAGTATTTCAACAAAAAAGTGAAAGAATTTGAAGATTTAGTTATAAAAGATGGAATTTTAGAAAAAAGTATTGCATATACTTACGTTATCGAATTTCAAAAACGAGGTCTACCTCATATGCATATGTTACTATTTATAGATGATAATCATAAACTTGATACTCCTGAAAAAGTAGATAATTTAATAAATGTAGAAATTTTAAACAAACATTTTTTTCCGCGCTTGTATAGCATGGTAAAACAGTTTATGATTCATGGGCCTTGTGGAGTAATAACTAAAAATTCTCTCAGTATGGATAAAAATGCAGAAACGTGTACAAAATATTTTTGTATTTAGTAAATCCGAAAGACAGATTATTCCTTTAAATGTAAAAGGGCTAACCTTATTTGAAGATTTACTTGCTGATAACGGAGTTTTATATCCTACATTTTATGAAGTTGCTATAGCAAAACAGCTTATTGGTGAAGATGAAGAGTGGGATAAATGTTTACAAAAAGCAATACAAATACAGTTTCTAACAGTACTATGTGAATTGTTTGCTTTTATCTGTACGTTTCATAAGCCTATTAATGAACGAGAATTATATGAGAAATATAAGAGTAATTTTCATCATCCTAAATATGAAGAATGTGCAGGTGAAAATTTAGCATTAAATGCAATTGAAAAAGTAATGCAAGCAAACGGTTCGACGTTAAGGGATTTTAATTTGCATAATATAACATTGAACATTGAAGAATTTGATAATGCAACATTTTTGTATGAAGAAACTAATATGCTAAATAAATTACAAAAGAAAATTGCATCCCTTAAAATTAATCCAAAAAAAATATAATGCAGTTTTAGAAGTTTAAATTATAAACAGGATAAGTATATTTTTATTGACGGACTAGGAGCCAGGAGAGAGTGGAAAAAGTTATTAACCTAATGTTTTAATAGATTTCTTAAAATTGCATAATATACCATTTTTATGTGTTTAAGTTTACCACTGAATATTAATGACTGTATAACATATAATGTGAAACCTAATTCTGTAAATGAAAGAAAACTTAAAGATGTACAAATGATAATATGGGCTGAAATATCAATGACATCGTAATTTGATTTTGAAGTAGATGATCGTCTTCTTCAAGATTTATGTGATGTATCAGTAATATTTGGTGATAAATCTATGCTCGTTTGAGGAGATTTTAGACAAACATTACCAGTAGTTAAACACGGTAGTCAAATTGAAGTATGATATTGAATCTAAACCTTCATGTATCCAACAATGATGACAATTTTAATCAATGGCTAATTAAATGTTTGTGATGGAAAACGTTTAAATTTATGAAAAGAAGAAAATGAATTATTTGAATTAATTGATACCTGTTAACATGATATAAAAAGTAGACATTATTACAGAAATCTTTAGAAATAACATAAAAATGAATGCCGAAACATTAAAAAATAAAGTAATTCTTGCTCTTAAAAACAATGATGTAATTGATATTAATAATAAAATACTGGCTATTACGGAAGGCCATTTTGTTAAATATTTAAGTATAGATACAGCAGAAGATGATAATGGAGAAAACTTAGATGTTATGTTACCTACAGAATTTCTGAATTTTTTAACACCTAATGGCCTTCCTCCACACAAATTATAATTGAAAATTGGAGCCATTGCAATTTGAATAAGAAATTTAAAAATGAATGACGGTCTTTGTAATGAAATACGATTAATAGTTAAACAATTTTTAAAGTATTCGATCCAAGCAGAAATTTTTAATGAAAAGAATATTAGAAAATCAGTTTTGATACCAAGAATAACTTTATCACAATCTAAAGAAAAACTACCATTTAATATGCGTAGAAAACAATTTCCTATTAGATAAGGTTTCGCATTGACAATAAATAAATCACAAGGTCAGTCATATAATAAAGTTGGCGTGTATTTGCCATCACCAGTTTTTATTCATGGTAAGTTATATGTGGCTCTATCTAGAGTATAACATAGACAACATTTAAAGTAGGTATTAATGAATACTGCCAAAATGGAACAATCGAATAGTAAAGACAACAAAATTTACACTGAGAATATTGTTTGCAACATTTTATTAATGCAACGCTGGAATTATGTGAATCGGCTGCAGCATTTTCTTAATGCAGTGCTGGAAATATTAGAATTGGCTGCAGCATTAATTAAATGCAGCGCAGAAATAATAAGAATCGGCTACAGAATTTTGTTAATGCAACGCTGAAAATATGAGAATTGGCTGCAGCATTTTTCAAATGCAGCGCTAAAAACATCAGAATCGGAGAAATTTAGAACACAAAGGGGGGTAAGGCAGGGGTGTCCGATGAGCCCAACTCTTTTCAATATATATATAGAAGACTTGGAGGATCAGTGGGTTAAAAGGAAGGAGGGAGGAACAGTTATAGGGAAAGAGAAAATCTACTGTTTGAAATTCGCGGAGGATGTAGCCATAGTGTCGGATTCGAGGGAAGGGTTACAAGAGATGCTTAATAGTTTGGAGAAATATAGTGCAAACAATGGGTTAGAGGTAAATACTCAAAAATGGGGGGAGAAGGAAAAAGGCTGAAAAATGGAAATATAAAAGAGAGGAACTGGAAATTGTTAAGGAATATAAATATTTAGGTTTCTGGTTCAACTCGAGGGACAGTGGGGACACAGGTAAGAAAAATGACGGTGAAAGTTAGGAAAGCAATGAATACGGTGTGGAAAAGGGCGAGGTTAGATAATCTAAAGGGGAGATTGTATTTGATGAACGCAATAGTGAAATCAGGATGTTTATATGGAGCAGAATTATGGGGATGGGAAAGGTGGGAAGAAGTAGAGAGGGTACAAGGAAGGTACGTGAAAATGGCTCTAGGGGTAAATGGAAATACACCAGACTATATCTGGAAAATGGAGGCAGGTAGAACTAGCTTAGAAATAGAATCGAGAAAAAGAGCAAGGAATTATTTGATAGAAATAATAAAAATGGAAGAGGGAAGGTGGCCAAAAATATGCTTGTTAGAGGAATTAAGGAATTTGAAAAATGGCTATCCGTCGGAATGGGGAAGGAAATTGGAAAAGGCATTTAAAGAGGTGGGAGATGGAGAGAGCTTAGACTGGTTGCGAGAAGGGAGGGAAATTGAAGATATAAGAAGTAAATTAGAAGAAGGGCGAAAAGTCAAGGTAGAACAGGAAATACAAAGGAACTGGAGTAAAATAGAAAAGTCAAATTTCTGTAGGAATTACAAGGAATGTAAGGAAAAGCTAGGAGAGGAGGAATATTGGGGAGTTAAAAATTGGAACGGGGACACAAAGGAACAATGGGCAAGGTTAAGATGTGGGAGTGTGGGGAGGGGAAAAGAAGGGGTTCAAGGATAGTAAATGTAGGGTCTACAAGGAAAAAGAGGAAAGCGTAGAATATATATGGGTATGCGGAAAAGCAAGAGAGAAAATGGAAGGAGAATGGACAAAAGAAATTGAGAAATTAGGGTTAACTGGGGAGGAGGAAGAAATCAGGAGGAGTCTGAGCAGGACACTGAAAGGAGAATTAAAAGAAGGAATGTGTAGATATAGCAGGAGATTTGAGGAAGAAGCCAGGGCAAGCACTGAGAGGGAGGAATGGAAAGATAAAGAGAAAGAAAAAGGGAAGGGGTAGATAAGAAACGAAAAAGCGAGTGACATTGTAGATATTGTAAATAGCGTTGGAAAATGTAAAAAATGTAAATACGGAGAAGGTAAAACCGAGCAGCCAAGAAAGGGGTTGAGATAAGTAGTTATAAGTAAAAATGTAAGAGAAAGAGACAAGGGTGTAAATATAAAAAGAGAAATCTGTACATGGAAAATAAACTGTAAATATAAAAATATATCAGAATCGGCTGCAGCATTTATTAAATGCAGCGCTGGAAATATGAGAATGGACTATAGCATTTAACTAATGCAGCACCAGAATATGCCTTTCGTAAAATAACCCTTACCAGCACGTCGCCGTAGTGAGAGTCGGGCAGTACATTATGCTGGCTAACACTGGGAGGATTATTACATATTTACCTTGCTTACATTCAGGTAATACACTACAGCGGTACAATGTACGATTGATTAAGGGTACGGATACAGCTTAAATAGTCAAAAAATGAAAAATTCAATTTTATGTTTATATTCTTCCCTTAAAACAGAAAAAAAATATTATTTAAAAAATTTGTCTGGATATTAACATAAAATTTGTTACTTTTTAAAGTGTTTAAACAATTTTTGTTGATTCCTTTCAGAAAACTTTTTTAAATAATATTTTTTTGTAAAACCCCACACTTATCTGGAAACTATATGTGTTAATCTGTCTTAAAATGTATTTAATTTTTTAATCAATTTGTAAGGATCACATTGTGTAATGACTAAAATTAGTTTCTTAAGATCAACCAAAAATTACCAGCACCTCCATTTCCATATATTTTCTAAAGGGTCAACATTTTTAAGGCCCAAATTTATGTTTGAGTTAAAAGTGTTTTGCATAAAAAAAATTTTAAGGCCTTAATATTTAAAGGTTAAGAATGTCTGAAAAAATAGTGAGGCCTAAATTTTAAGACCCAAAATTTGTAAGACCATAAACTCTTAAAACTAAAAACTTTTAAGTCCCGAAATTTTGAAGGCCCAAAGTTCTAAAGGTCCAAAATGTTTAAGGCTCAAAATTTTAAGTCCAAATAATTTGAAGGCCCAAACTTCTTATGATCCATCATTTTTATATAAAAAGATAACGTAATATCTAAAAAAGTGTGACGTAGGACTGGTGGCCTGGAGAACCGGAGAAAATTTGTTCCACTTTAATATAATGTAGGATGTAGGAAAATAATATTATTATAATAATTTAAACGTATTATGCACAGTTTTACCATTGATCAATAAATTTGCAGCAATATCTGTCCATGCTATTGTTAGAGATGTTATATTCAATATTTAATAATAACATTGTAAATAACTTTTTCCAATATCACCAGGACCGTCAACGAAATATAATTTATTACTAATATTGTCGATTGCATCTTTTATGACCATAACAAATATTTGTTTTTGATGAACAGTAAAGAAACATGCCAAGTTCTTATGGTAACGTTATCAACATTAGTTCGAGTAAACTCGTTATGATATAACACCATGTTCTTTTTCTCTCTTCGGAGAGAAAGAGAGAGAGAGAGAGATTAGATTAGATTAAATTAGATTATGTTTTATTTCCGTACATTATGTTATACAATATCGTAGTTAAAGCAAATAATGAGTAAAGTAGAAATTAAATAAAAAGTTGAGGTTGTCTCTATTAGAGATAGTGTAGAGTGAGAAGGTGTAAAGGTAAAATAATGGATTTAGCAAGAATGAGTATGTGTGTGGCTATGCGTAAGAGTGTACAACATGTCTATATATTCTCAAGTTCAAAAAAATGTTCCTTAGCAAGTTTTTTAAAGCTGGCGATGGATGTCGTGTTTCGGATGTGTGATGGTAGGCTATTCCACAAGTATGAGTCGCTGATATAAAACGAGTTCCTCAGCGTCTCCGTCATGAAGGCAGGTATATTCAAATATGTCACCTCTTCCCTTACAGGCCGGTGTGTCACGCGGAAGTCAAAGTAAGACAGTACGTATGATGGCACGGCTGAATTAAACATTTTACAAAGAAAACAAGCAGTAAAATACTTCCTGCGTCCGGCGGTGGTTAGCCATTGCACTCCCGCCTGTACGGGGATGTGCTCGTCTCTCCTTATACCATAGATGTAACGAATCCCTGTATTCACGAGCCTTTGTAGCTTTGAGTCAAGTTCCTGAGTCGGGTCACAGTACGCAAGAGAGCAGTAATCGATAATTGGAAAGAGGAGCGCTTGCACTAGGTGCTCGCGCAGTCTGAGATTGGTAATCTTTCTGAAAAAGTGAGTTTGTACATTAGTGAGTGAGCACGCTTACACAATTGTGTGACATGCTCCTTCCACGTGAGTTTAGAATAAAGCACAAATCCCAGACTACGCACAAAAGATTCAAAATTGACCCGGGCACCCCCAATATTAATAAAAGTGTTAGCTGCTGAAGGTAGAGCATTTATATAGTAGGGAAAGCCCAAGACAATTGCTTTAGTTTTACTAACGTTGAATTTTAGTCGGTTTTGTGAAGCCTAGTCCATTATCCTCTCGGTGTTAGCACTCATCTTGTTAGATAAATAATCGAGCTCCTCAAAGTGTCATTGGCTATAAATTTGCAAATCATCCGCATAGATAAGATAGGAGACATCACAATCGAATCTATGCAAAAATCGATGTTGTTAATGTACGATGCGAACAGCAAGGGACCCAAAATCGAACTCTGCGGGACACCGATGTTAAGATGCCGAGGAGAGGAACGTTCGCTATTGTCACCACCGATGGCCTACTATCTCCCAGTGAGATAGGAGGCAAACCAGCAGATGACCTGCTTCGAGAAGCCAATAGTGGATAGCTTTTTCAGGAGCCTGACGTGACATACAGTGTCGAACGCCTTGCTGAAATCAAAAACAAGGAGAAGTGTTACTTTCTTTTTGTTTATCTTGACCCTGGCATCATCAGTTAGCTTAATTTGGCCGTAATAAGTGCTGTAACTAGTGCGAAAGCCTGTTTGAAGGTTCTCTAGCAAGAGCCTTGGTTCAAGGTACTCCGAGACTTGTCTGTGTACTAACCACTTCAGGGCCTTGAAGAGAAAGCAGAGAAGTGAAATCGGACGATAGTCAGTCAGGGCTGTTGGTGAACTGACTTTGTTAAGTTCGCGCACAAGCAACATTTTTCAGGCAGAGGGGAAGCAGGGCTTGCTCAGGGACAGGTTGAAGATTTGACTTATTGTTAGTAAGGGAGCGAGAACCGGCAATGCTTTTGAAATAACGACCTGTGGGATGCCGTCACTCACCCTAGCCTGTGTATCGAAGTGCGATACGTGCCAACACACCCGATTCCGTTATAATGCTGAACTTGAAATGTTCCGGGAGGTCTAGACTTTCCAGGGTAAGAAGATAATCCTCAATAGCAGGAGCAAGCGGATCGTCGGAGATCAAGCTGAAATGCTTGTTAAGTTCATCTGTGGTGAAGCGAGATGGTGAAGGGGCCTTAAAGGTGGAAATTTCAAGTTTCTCTAGTTCTCTTCAGGTCTCGGCAATATCAGTCAAGGTTGACAGGTGTGAATAATAGTAATTTAGCCTGGCTTCCTGGACCTGTCTGTATACATCGTCTCTAGCTTGTCTATATATGCAGAGATCTGAATTGAGTCTAGAGTGTTTGGAAAGCCTGTAAAGTCTATCCCTCTAAGATACGAGGTCACGAAGAGCCGTGGTTAACCACGGGTAACGCTTCCGTATTGGTGTCACAGTCCACAATGGGGCGAGATGATTAATGGCGTTCGTGAAGGTTATCGTTAAGCGTAGATATGCATTTGTCGAGTGATGAGGAAGTGAGGGATGACTAGTCACATGCGCTAAGAAAGTCCCTTAGCTTCTCGGCGTTGATTCCTTTAAAGGTTCTGTAAGACTATGTGTTAGATACGTAACGTGGAATCTGTACGTCGAGAGTGGCCGTGATAAGGTCATGTTCGTTAATGAATGGTGCATATATTTTCCAGTATAATAGTAGGTGATCCTGCTCATGAATTAGACACAGGTCGAGCCAGGTATCAGAACCCTATTTGTGGTGAGTGGCACCATAGAGAACCGACGAGAGAGAGTTTTTATCAATGAAGGCCCTGATGAAATTGACATCTTTAGATGAAGAAAGTTGGTCTGATTTAAAGTCACCCATTATAACCTTCGTGGAATAGTTGTCCATGGGAATTGTTAGCTGGTCTATAAAGTTAGAGCCTTGGAAGAATGGAGCATGAGGTGGACGATACACAACCTCCACGAAGATAGGAGAATCTCCCTTTGCCGATACCTCACAAAAAAGGTATTAAGGCTTGCCTGGCTTGCCCGACTATTCACCGTCGGATGACAAAATTACGCTGTCAGTGATTTATGTATGTAGAGGTCCACATCTCCTCCGTTTCTGTTTCTGTCTCGTCTGTACAGTAGGTAGTCATCCAGTGAAGAGATGGAAGTCACCTTGTCGCTTAGCCAGGTCTCGGTCACGGCTATTACGTGGAATGAAGAGCAAGTGGACAAGAAAAGCCTGATCATCTCAATGTGAACCGTAAGAGAGTTTGCATTAAAATGACAGACTCTTATAGACCTTTAGACAGAGATATCTTAGAATCGGATGAAGACATGGCAGATGAGCTTAATGGTGGGTGTGGTGGAATGATGCGTGTATGTTGTAGCTTCAGTGTTAGTTGATGTTGACAGCGGGCGAAATCCGGGCTAAAAAAGAGCTTAGCTCGGCGTCGGTGGTGATGACGGTGGCGCGCTTGTTGTCATCATTACAGCGCATGTAAAGTTTCCCATCCCTCACGTAAGTTCGGCAACCTTGTCTCCTCTTGGCCTCTAGCCTAGCCTTTTAATGTATAGCTTATGGACGTCTGAAGGGAGCAGCTTGTTGATGTTTATGAGCCCTTGATGGTCAGGGCTCAGAGCTTTTGCTTCCTCCAGCGAGCTTGCGTCCAGTTCGCTGGTATGCAGCTTACGTTTTCTGGCTTTGGCGACGACGATTGAGCGAGCAAACGCACTTGAGGAGAGGGTGACGGCTAATGGTAACAGTCTGCCGTCACCCTTGGCGGTGTTGTTCGTTGCATTAAGCCTCCCCAAGGTCCTGACGGATGTCACGTCTCTTCTGAGGACCGTAGGGTCAAGCGCGTTCATCATTGAGTACGCAAGGAGGTGCAGCGAGGTGTCACGGGTATAGTGTAGGCACGTGACAACAACAACACTGTTCGAGGTCTGTTCGTGGCGCCTCTTGACTTTGGCCAGTTC
Source organism: Nasonia oneida (assembly GCA_037356405.1). Lineage (NCBI taxonomy): Eukaryota > Metazoa > Arthropoda > Insecta > Hymenoptera > Pteromalidae > Nasonia > Nasonia oneida. Next base: position 277,667 of record JAZHPH010000089.1, read on the forward strand.
GCGTTTCCAGTGGGCCCAGGCGCTGCTTAATCCTTGAGACCCTTTTAGACACGATGCTCTGTGTCTGGAGAACCTCCACCTGAGCCTTGCGTGTGTCATCAAGGGCCTTGCAAATATCCTTTAGGGCGGTTTTAATAGATGATGTTGTTGTTGTTCCGGCCGCGCGGGTCAGTGAAGGATTTCGCAATGTGGAGGCTGATGGTGGTGCTGACCTGGTCTTCTTGCTACTCTGCTGCTGTTTAGGAGTGTTCCTGCCTGCTGTTGTTGTTGCAGTTACTCCTGTTGTTGTTGATGTCGATCTGGTCCTCACCATAGCGCCTTTGACGTTGTTATCACCCTTCACATTATTATTATCTTCGCACGAGAGACAGGCTGTGATTTTCTTCTCATTCACCACGATGGTTTTGATGTTTGTAGTGTTTAATGCTTTGGAATTGCGCCTAAAAGGAAAGAGCTACATTTGTGATTCTTTTTTTAAAATGATGTTTGCACGTTCCAAAAACAGGGATATATATTAGGAACTCTTATTTTAATAATGCTGAATCAGAGGACACATGAAACACACAAAATTATACGAAAAGCTATTTTGGCTGCATGTTAAGGGAGTTCGAAACCCAACCTTTACCGACTAAACAAGTGCACCGTAGAAAATGACTTAAAGCTAATCAAATACAATTATTTATGAAAAATTATAAGTTAGTTGCTTTTTCACGTGGTGCATTCATCGTGCCGGCACTCTAATTAAGTAGAAAAAAAAATTTTCCCTGAGCGGGGATGAAACCCTCAACCTTTTGGTTAGGAGGCTGGCACTTTATCACTAAACCACATACACTTCTTATAAGTGATAGACAGTTGTGTCCTTATATCGTTGGTCTCATTTTTCTTATCTTAGACGATTCAAAATAGGGTACGACGACTACGAGCAATTTAAAATAGGGTAAAAATCGTCTACGATGAGAAAATTCGGCAAAATACTGAAAATTCTTGTTTCGAAAGCATTTTTGACGAATTTTACCCTATTTCAAATAGCTCGCATTTTTTACGGGGTCGGTCATTTTCGACAATTTTTTTTTTAATTTAAGATTTCGGGCTAAGCTGTTCACTAATGCCGAAATAAATAATGCTCGCTCGGTCAGTTAACAAATTACCCAGGGCGCAATAATGGCTATTTTTTGATGACTATATGGAATTGGTTATCGTATCACGATAAAGTCAGAGAATATCATACGGACTGCAATAAAGGCCAAATAGAATTCAATATTAAGTACGATTTTTAAGAGAGTTAACAAAAATTAAATATAAAAAAAGAAATTTACATGGAAGTTAATCAAAGATTATAGATTGCCTAAGGTTTGTCACAGTATAGCTTTAAGTGAAAAAAAAAACTGACCTTCGGGCCATGATTGATAAACGGCTCATACCAAATGAGTTTTATGATTTTTATAGAGAACTTGTAGAAATATAAAAATAAAAACTTCATTAATTAATATAAATTGTTGTTTAATTTATTATTCACGCTCGGGCAACACCGCGACAAACCTCACTCTATCGTCCTAGATCCAACACTTTCGCCCTTGTATCGATATGTACTATTCTGTAGGATGTAAGATTATTTTTCTGTAGGGTTTGTATAGTGTCTTCACTAGGAGAAGCTGAACTGCACTACTCTTTGCTTCAAAAACGTGAACTGTACTTTTCTTCGCTGCAAAAACGTGAACTGCATTACTTTTCGCCGCGAGAATCTGAACTGCACTACTTTTTGCCGCAAAAACTAAATTGCTCTACTCTTCACCGAAAGATTTAAACTGCACTACTCTTTGTCGGAAAATCTGAACTCGTCGTAGGAAATCTGAGCCGTACTACTCTTCCTGGGACCGACGATATTTACTGTAAGCAGCCGTCGGTATTTTATTGTTGAGCTGGTTCATTTTGTTATTTTAGGCTATTATTCATTTACTGGACTTTGTTCGGTGCCAATTTTCATTTATATTATTGACTACTCTTTTACGACCACCAAATTTATAGCAGCCTGACGGTTTTGCGCCTTTACACAAAATTGGCGGCTAATACCAATGTTTTTAAACGCGTTAATAATAATCCTGGTTGCAATAACTTGCAACTTTATTAACACCAACGGCTGCTTACAGTACTTATAAGGACACAACTGTCTATGACTTGTAAGAAGTGTTTGTGGTCGAGTGGTAAAGGGCCAGCCTGCTAACCGAAAGGTTCAAGGTTCGATCCCCGCTACGTCACGCGTGGCCTATTCTGTGCAGTCTCGTCGAAGCCGTCATTCGGCTGACATCGTGTTATCGGGGTAAGCAACGAAAATTAACTCTGTATTATAAGTCTCTCATTTCTAATAATTATAATGTAAATTGTTCATCAGAACTAGAATAAGTCGTGTTACTTTCGTCATCAGAGATGTGCTTGTTTTCTTCTTTCGATTCATCTTTGTTCCTTCCCTACGATTCCCTCATATAGTTCAATGCCTGTCTATTTCGATAAAATTTGTATACCTTATTTTTTAGATATCAATATTTACCTTCGATATATTTTTTATTTTGTGACTTGGCTAATCTGGGGGTGGGAAACTCGCGTTCTAGCCCCGTCCCGAAGCCTCGACACTATTATTTATTCTATTAACTCGAAGGGAGTTTCGCGGGAATTCCACGGTTCGGGATAACTGTGGTCTGTGAAATGGTAAATCACAATAATTCTGATTCGATTAAAACATATGTTCATTGCACTCGTCCAGATTACAATTTCCAGCCGTCGGCTTCGTTGCCAGCTCGTAATCGCCGCCGCTCGCACACACGCTCACGAGGCTCGCTGTCTCCACTCACCTCTCTCTGTCGGCGACGCCCGCTGGCGCTCGCGCCTCGCACGCTCTTGCACTCACATTCACTCTCTTTCTCTCTCTCACACACTCTTCAGTCTCGCAGCCTGCTTGTCGGCCCGCCGATAAGGTAAGCCTCCGCTGAGCCCGCGGCACCTCTCTAACCACCCGAAGACTTTTCCTTCTCTTGGCCAAACGCGCGGCTCTTTGTCCGATCTCTGATCGATCTCGCCTCACCCTCTCTCACGCACTTACACCTTTGCAGCCACTCGATAAAGGTCAGAACTTTGCCTGAATTTGACGAACTTACGAAGGTCGTGCGACCGACGTGGTCCTTCGGCAACTTCCCGCTGTGTCCTGGCGATGCTTGTCCCGACGTCTTATTTGCCTCGTCTTCTTCCTCGTCTCGATGTCCTTCTTCCCCCTTCCCGGTCCTAGACTGGCCTGGTATCGCTGGAACGGCTCTCCTTCTCGTGATCCTCGTCGCCTAAGCCTGATCTGGAACTTGGGATGGTCATCCACTTCCTCGCCTCGCTCAACTCTCACCCACGCTCTTCCATGCAGTCACTTTCTCGATATCTTGCACTCGTGTACGCAATAACCGAAACTCACGACTTCGACACTCTAAACACTTCACGATTCGACAAACAAAATTCGTGCGACTGTCACTTAGACGTGCGTCTCGGGCAACGGTCAGACAAGAAGTGGCGCTGCGCCGGCCACTGCAGTGATTGTAGCTCTCTTCACTCCAGCTTGGCCAATCAGCGCTTGTGAATCGGCCAGCCCCCACGACCGTGCTCAACTCGCGCCGTGACTAGCCTGAAATCGAGCTAGTCGCCGCACGGTATAAAAAAAATTGTTTGTATTAAAACCTAATATCTCACGATTCGGTGAACGGAATTGGATGAAATTTGGTGAGAATATAGTTTGAGTTATGTGGAAGAAGAGAAAAATATTGAGAAGGCCCACAATAGTTTTCGGGGGCCCCAAAATTCAAGGAAAACAGGCTCATTTTGTGATTTTAGTGATACAATTTTTGCCTTTTTTAATATTTATAATGTTTTTTGGAAAAAAAACTATGCGACTTTCAAATTTTTGTCTACTGAACTTATATCTATCGAGGAAAGTTATCTGAGCTTGTTCGGTTTTCAAGAAAATCCACTTAAATATGATAAATCTTCTTGACACATAATTGATATATAAAATTCTTTTGATAAATCGTGTATTTTTGGTAAAAAGTTTTTTACACTACGATTTAAATTAAATTCATAAATTATAATTAAAAAAGACAAAATTCACATAAAAGTTATAAGAAAACTGAAAAGAAATAATAAAAAGGACTAATAGTTTTGATATAAATGAAAAGGTTAATGAAACGTTAAAAAAAATTTCCTGTAAGACATCCGTAATTTCTAAGTTAATAAATATAAACATGTTGCCATAGCAACGATTTATACTTTCGAACTTACTTATTATGTGACAGCTTGTAATACTAATATTTTATTGCAGAAACTCATGTAGCTAAGCTAAACTAATTTGATAATGTATAGCTATTTTATAGAAACATATAACATAGATTTCTACACGTGTCAACGTTATTTGTAACATAAAGATATTTAGCAGCAAGTTTCCAGAGTAAATCTTAAAATTCTGATTTTTTAATATTCATAAATAATAAGAAAAAAATTAGATTGCATGGTATAAAATGAATTAATATAAATATGTCTAAAAACATTTTAAAAAATTAAAGAAATACAAAACTTCATGTTTTAAGAGTTTCTGGTACAAGCACAAATCTGATGTCAAATTAAAAATAATGATGCAATTGTTCAGGTTTATTTTTCTCTAAGCTAATAAATAAAATATATATGATATATAAATCCTAGATACATAACTAATTGGCCAAAAATTTTGAAACTATTTTTTATCTCAGTAGCTATTGGAGAAACTAGAAATTCTTTCCTTATTCCTAAATTATTTACAAAATTAAAAATTTCATCTTTTATTTTTTTATTAATCGTTTGATAGAAGCTCCAACCAAAATGACAAATATGCACAATTTATTCAATTTATTTTTAAACGACCGGAACTGTCTTCTCTTTTATCTGAAAAAAATATAGCAATATAAAATTATTTGAAAACGATTCTTATACACTCCTAGATATCAATAATCAATACCAATATAATAAATAATTAATCAGATGCGAATTGTGGGTTGTGCCGAAAAGTCAGCTTTATTTTTTCGTATGAGAAAGAATTTAAAATACAGTATTTGAAAGGCCTTTAAGGTATAAAAATCTGTTTGGCTGCTTTTTTTTGTAGGCTCTTGAGTTTGAGGGTTTCGGGGTTCGAGGGTTTAGAGGGATTTGAGGTTTTTAGTGTTTTAGTGATTTGGGGTTTTGTAGTTATATGGTTTCGGAATTTCAGGGTTATGGGAAAAAATAAATTTATTTCTTTAAATAAGTTGAGGTATTCATACATTCATTTTTAATAAATGATCCATCGTTTCATATTAAATGTAAACAAAAATTGTAATACCCACCATATTTTTCGGGCAGAAAAGCAAATTATATGTTGTTAGTAACTTTTTTTAAGTTTTATGGCTTAGGCATGTTTAGTACCAACATTTTATAAAATGTAAAATGCTTTCTATCAAAATAAAAAAGTTTATAATATATACATAACTTTTTAACAAATATATACAATTTATCACATGTAAGTGAATTTTCTTGAATACTGAAGAAGCTCAGATAACTTTCCTCGATAGATTTTAATTCCGTAGACAAAAATTTATGAGTCGTATAGTTTTTTTCCAAGAAATATTATAAATATTGAAGAAGGCAAAGATTTTATCGCTAAAATTACAAAATGGGCCTGTTTTCCTTGAATTTTGGGGCCCCCGAAAACTATTGTGGGCCTTCTCAATATTTTTTTCTTATACCATATAACTCAAACTATACTCTCACCATATTTCATCTAATTCCGTTCACTAAATCGTGAGATATTAAGTTTTAATTAAAAAAAAATTTTTCACACTGTGCGCCGTCGATGCGGCCCCTTTCTCAGACGACTCGACTCCCTACTCACGCTGAACGCGCGCCCAGCAACATGCTCCCCTACGTCGCTGAACGCGCTTTTTCGCACACACACGCTAACGATTTCGGCGAATTTTCTGGTCGCAGCCGGAGTTGCAAGATTTCGTGAAGTCTCTCGCAGACTCGGTTTTCTTTTTCCTGAATTCTCCGCTTCCTCGATTCCCCGCCGTAGCTTCTTGTTCCTCCGGCTTTTTGAACTCTTCTCCAAGGCACTGGCGCGGAAAAGAAAGAAACACGCGTCAATTAGTCACACACAATATCGAGCACGCCGAAGGACTTGGCGTACGACCAGTCGCCTCGTCGCAACTTAAATAATTTTTGTTGAAAAATATACGCGTGAAATATTAAGTTATAAAGATTATATATTTATAAATTCAAGTTCACACTTAAAGTTGCTCAGGTAGTAACATAATTATATGAGTGATATTTCACGTGAGGAATCACGTGAAAAATCATGAGATTCATCGCGTGCCTAATCATGCAGTATGCCACGTAATTTTTCTCGCGAGTGGCTACTCTGGAAAAAATCACGTAATTCATCACATGATTTATCACCTGATTGATCACACACACACACACACACACATGTTTATGAGCATTATTTAAATCTGCGTGTGCTTTCTTTGCAGAATTATACATGAAAGCGGCTTTACTCCTGAAGATTTCAAACAATATAGACCGGTCGTATACAGTAATACAATACAATCCTTAGTAGCTATTTTGAGAGCGATGCCAAGTTTGGGTATCAATTTTTCAACAAATGAGAGAGAGGTAAGACTTTTACATCAAACTTAATGTATACATGAATCTGTACCTTTGTATCATGGTTCTACAATTTCATCTTTAAAAATATAAAAAATCATTAAAGGAATTTCAAGCGTCAGCAGCTTACGAAAATCCCCTTATCGTTCTTATAAATAAATGTTTCCCTTACAAAAATATTCTGCATGTGATCCTGCATACCTGACTGTATGACATCATACATGAGCATCATGGACATCTGCAGAAAAAACTATAAACTTTTATGGACTACCTAGAAAAACAAATTAAGAACAAAGTATATATTTTTAACTTAAACATGCATCCCGTTTGAGATAACTAATTTTTATAATATAGAATTCAACGGAGTGACAGAGATAGAGAGAGGTTAAGTTACCACACGTGCAGCAATCGCGAAAAAAAATTTTGAATACTTATAGAATAATGAGAAAAACAAGCTTATCCGACGTCGATGATGATGCTTCCAAAAATCCTGATTAAACCGTACACCAGCTTCATTGAGGATTTCCGTAGCTTCCGCAGAAGACAGCATGTGAAAATTTTCAAGTATAAACAAGACTGAAGTGACCTTCACGTTTCTATCGTTGATACATTCATGCATGCAACTTCAGTGTTGTTTGGACTTTGAACATTTTCACCAATCGTCTTCTATGGATGCTACGAAGATCTTTAACGAAGCTGGTGTGTGGTTTAATCAGGATTTTTGTAGAGTAATCATCCACGTCAGATAAATTTTTTTTCTAATAAACTTTAAGTATTCAAAATTTTTGCTCGCGATTGCATCTTTTACAGCTTGAAGCGTTCACGCATATATATATATATGGGACGATCCATGTCAACCGGATCAGTGCTGTGTCCAAAATTTGGAGTGACCAAAAAAATCGCCCGAGGGCTCATTTTGAAGCTTAGGACATTTACTTT
>JAZHPH010000089.1:299747-331719 GCA_037356405.1 Nasonia oneida
ATTTTTTATTCGTGTCCATGTAATCCGATAAAATATTAGACTTATCTTGTTACGTTGGGGATTAAGATATGTGTGAGATTTAAGTGTAATAATATTTCGTTAGTTATATCATACTTTTTGGTAACAAAGTTTCATTCTTGTATCAAAATTATCCGCTTATAATGACGCTGAACCCTCATAAAGCTGAACAAAATATTCCTGAATCTCCAGGGGTATCCTCATCATCTTCTAGTCGAATGGAAGCTAACGTCAAGTCACAAAGAGAAATCGAGTTGGAAGATCTGTTGAATGGATTGAAAGCAAAGTTTTCTACTCTTGATATCAATGATCCTTTGAGATTAACGATTTTGACAGTAGTTCCAGATGCATGGAGTTTTAATAAAACTAGTCGAGAATTTAACTGTTCAAGACAGTTAGCGAAGAAAGCTAGAGATTTAAAAGCTTCAAAAGGCGTTTTGGCAGATACAACTGCTAAGAATGGCAGGCCGTTGCCAAACAATACTGTGGTACAAATAGATAATTTTTACAATAGTGACGAACATAGCAGAATCATGCCGGGTATAAAAGATGTGGTTTCTGTAAAAAATGATGATGGTAGACATTTGTCACAGAAACGCCTTCTCCTTTCAGATTTAAGAAGTCTTTATGATACCTACAGTAAATTATGTCCTGAATATCCAGTTAGTTTCAATAAATTTGCTCAGCTCCGACCTAAGCATTGTATACTCGCTGGTGCGAGTGGTACGCACTCAGAGTGTGTCTGTACGATACATCAAAATTGCAAATTGATGATTGACTCTGTTAATTTGAATAAGCTCACTGCAGATTCTGATATGGTTTTACATGATTACAAAGATTGTTTACGTCAAATCGTATGCCAAAATTCTGATGCAAATTGTTTTCTCGGTGAATGCATAAAGTGTCCTGGCATAAATGAGTTCGATAAGCATTTGAAAGAACTTTTGGAGAGGGAAAATATCCATCATGTGCAATTTAGTGTATAGACAACTACTGACAGAGCAACTCTAGAAACACAAATCCGTTCGTCATCTGAATTCGTTGATGAATTATGTGAAAAATTAATCAAACTAAAACCTCATTCTTTCATAGCAAAATAACAGTCTCGATGCTATCAGGAGAAGAAAGAGAATTTAGAAGAAAGAGAATTTCTCGTAGTGTTAGACTTTTCTGAAAATTACAAATATGTTGCACAAGAGGCATCGCAAGGATTCCACTTCAATAATTCCCAATGCACAGTCTTTCCTATCGTGTGTTACTACAAAAATGGGTTGAAAATTGAGTACAAAAGTTTCATTTTCTTGTCAAATAGTACACTCCATGACACAGCTGCAGTATATACTGTACAGAAGTTGCTGGTCCCTGAATTGAAAAAAATCAATTCAGATCAGCATTTTAAAAATAAATACCAGATGATGAATCTTATGTATCATGAACAGGCTTCTGATGGTGTAGGTGCTGTATTCAAAAGAGAAGCTGTACGAGCTAGTCTTCTTTGTAAACCAAATGACGCCATTATTACATTCGAGAAACTTATCGACTGGGCTCAGAAAAATTCCAAAAATATTCATGTACTATCTTACAATGACAAAGATCACAACAAAATGAAAAGATTTTTGAACAAAAGATTTGATGCTGCTCCACCAGTTCCAGAAATTCTAAAGAAACACTGTTTCATACCCATTAATAACACAGAAATGATGATCAAAAGATACTCTGAAGATGGCGCTACAACGACATTTTCATATCAAGATTTCAAAAAATAGAGTATAATAGCTCAGGAGATATTAGAAGCATAACATAGAAAAGATATATTGTGACCAACAGTTTTAAAAAATGACTACTAATAACACTCAGTTTCATTGATCTATTTCAACTCTCAGGCCTGTTTCTGATGAACTACAATGCAACAAATTTATGAATTTGACTATGAGTCACATCAATTCATTCATATTTCATAGTGGAGACATTTCTGAAAAATGTATCCGATTGATGAATTATCATCACAAAAATAGTCATTATCTTTTCTATTTTTCAAACGAATCTTCGCATTATTATTTTGGCTTTTTGGCAAAACCAGGAGTGATGTTGAGAACCTTCCAACGTGTTTTCAAATTTGTAAGTTAACTAAAGGTTGTCTAATACCTCTTTCTGACACCAAGATTATCATAACTACACAGAAAGAACAACTTTTTGTCATTTTTTTTCTATTTTCAGGATCCAAATTTTTCCAGAACCAATTTGAGACCATTTGAACGGTTCGTCGAGGTATTTTATAGTGAAAAGAGGCTGTTACCTATTGGATAATACTCGTATAGCAACTTCAGAATTAGTAGGATGCCATTACAATAAATTTTCCATCCTTAATTTACGGTTTTTTTGAATTTTCAGGATAATCCGATTAACACTGGTGATTTTGCCACTCGCCATTCGAAAGCTGAGAATTTTCTACAAAATTTAACATTTTTTTGAAAATTTTTAGATGAAATAAAAAGTGGGCAGCAGGGGTGTAACGTTGGGAAAGAATGCCTCACATATATATATATATATATATATATATATATATATATGGGTGATTATCTGTGAGATCAGCCGGCCAAAATTTTTTTCTTCTGCAACCCACGGTAAATATGTTCTAAAATGTGTTTCCAATGCTCCTGCATTTTTTTCAGATTTTTAAATTACTTTATTCCAAAATGGCATGGTGCCAAATATTTCAATTTTGGAAATTTATGGGTTTTTAGCATGATTTAATTAATTTATAACTCCTCAGGGAAGCATTTTTTAGATTTTGCCATACATATTATAAAGATAAGCAGCCTTTTCACTAATATTTTTCTTGGAAATCATAGTTTAGCTCAGGAAACATTCTAATGAGCCCAAAAACCTTACGAACAGTAATGATAAGTATTTTTTTTTGTATAATGAAAAATCCGAACACCAATATAGAAGTAAAAAGTGTCACGGGCGCCGCGGCTTCGTCTGCTTCTCAAACTCGCTTTCGTGGCGCTATCGCGCCACTTGATTTATTTACTCTGTTCTGTCACATAAGTATGTATCTTAGTAATGCAAGAGATCAAAGTTTTATGATTTCTTTGCTAATTATCCAGTGCAAGCAATGAATTGTCAATTATATATTATTGGAATACTGCATTTTAATAAGTTATTAAAAAGATGTATATTTCTAGTAAGGAATACCCCTGCAATATCAACTTTTTATTGGAAAAATGTCTTTCTTTTTATGCAAACTAACTCTATAAATCTGTTGGTGGTGAACGTTGCACATAAACATATTGTTGTTAGGCATACAGTGGTATTTAAATCATATTTTAGCGTTATAGACTGCTAAATTAATTTTTAGCATAGAGGCTTATGCTTGTGATATTACGGAACTTGTGCAAGTACTTTGGGACTAAAAATAGGTATCTCCAGGAATTTTTTGGTCAGGATCCGGATGATTGAATCAAATTTCAAATCCTGATTTTAAGGTTTAAATGGCTTATAGGGTACGTATAACATATATATATTGGCACCATACCATTTTGGAATAAAGTAATTTAAAAATCTGAAAAAATTCAGGGGCATTGGAAACACTTTTTAGAACACATTTACAGCAGGTTGCAGAAGAAAAAAATTTTGGCCGGCTGATCTCACAGATAATCACCCATATATATGGTTCTCTGTGAAATCGAAGATTAAAATTTTAATTTTTCCCTAATCTGTACATTTATGTTCTATATGTTGTACCTGACTCGAGCGATTTTTGCATTTTTTGCTTATTTTCAATGATTTGTAGCTTAAAAGGGATGCATTTTTAACTAAAACTATCGAGATACTTTTTTTGTAAAATTTTCTGAATTTTATAATAAAAATACTTTTGAAGCCCTATATATACGTTAAGGCTACCTTATTTGCATTTTAAACCTTAAAATATGAAAATCTGAATGTTTGATCCCAACTCCGATTTCACAGAGAACCATATATATTAGGGCGTATCGAATTTTTTGTACACAATTTGGCGACTTGTCATAGTGCGGAAATTTTAGTACTTACATCAGATAGAACGTCCCTAGAATTTGGGTGCATAAGGTAAATTGCTTCCGCTCTGTCTTAGGTCGCCAAAAATGATCAATTTTTCAAAATTACCACATTTACGCTTGAAAAAATTTTTTTCAAACGTAAATGTGGTAATTTTGGACTTTTTGACTTTGGACAGAGCGGAAGCAATTGACTTTATGCGCCTAAATTTTACAGACGTTCTATTTGATGTAACTACTAAAATTTCCGCACTATTACAAGTCACCAAAGTGCGTACAAAAATTCGATACACTAATATATATATATATATATTTATATGCTACATTTTTTTAAGATTCGTTAAATATCTCCTTCGCAAAAAGGGAAAAAAGGTACACATACATTTAGGTTTATTAATTTCATGAACACTTTTAGTGAAAAACACGCATCAAATCAAAATTCCGAATGTGAAGATTCAAAATTTTTATTATAATTGTTATATATATATATATATTTTCTATACGTTGTACCTGTGACAAGACACGACTCTCGCACATAAACATGTGTGAAGGCGGCCGCAATTGACTCGGCATGATTGATTGATTTTTTCTATATTTTTACCCTGGGGTAGAACCCCATCGACCCGGTGCTAAAAAATACAGTGTAGTAGCGGATTATAATAATTACAGAGAAAATCGTGGTAGAGTCACATAGCAGAGTAAGTTAAAGCGCAGAGTATAATAGAGTGCGTAGAATGCAATATAATGCAGTCGCGATTGTTGTAATCGCTTCGATAAGTCTTAAGGACAGAAGGTACGCTAGACTTAAGACTATGAGAGAAGTACGCACGGGGCGAGCTTAATCTAATGAACAATTACAAATAACAAATTAACCTAGATCATTAGACTACTGGATAAGTAGATAACTACGTTTGGATATAAATACAAACTGGGCCGGCTAGGTAATCTAAGTAATTGGCTAACTTGTTATATAACCCACCCGCAGACTCTCTCGCACAAGCCCCTGGATGCCGGCAATCCGCTCGACAGCGCCGCAGCGCCGCGGCGCACCAACAGCACCGCTAGTACCGCGCGCGGCCGCTAGGCGGCTGCCGTACTCCCCAAAGAGGAGCAGCGCCTTGGAGGGCATATAAGCGGGCCGGTTTCCAGGCCGAGGCATCCCCCACCCCGCATCAGACCGCGTCTGAGTGGCAGCAACGGAGCCCAGGCTACTTGCACAGTACACTCTAGCGCAATAAATTTGATTTTTGTTCTCAAAAGAAAATACTTCGTGTATTTCTTTTCTCCCTTCCCTAATCAGCACTTCTCAGCGCTAACTCGGCGTATGTCGATGCCGACCTTTCGAGCTCTTCAGGAGCTGAGGGCCGTATGCAACCTGCTGCACCTGCTGCTCGCCGAGACTAACCGCTCGTTTTAAAGCGCTGCCAGCATCGGAAGACTCCCATTGCCGACGCCGCCACCCAGACCGAACCAGCACCAGATTGCCAGCACAGCAGTACTCAAACGGATTTGCCGTTGCTCGCCACTCCAATGCCTCAACCGAGGCCAAACACCCCAGAGTCATCGTCCCCCGTAATAACTCAAGAAAAAGACTCCCCACTTTCCCCTTTGCAAATTGGGTGGTGCAACCTACACCGGGTTGGGCGGCCCTCCCTCGTCCAGACTCAAGCCAAGAGTCGACCTAGAGAGGTCCGAGCAGTGTCCGCTCTCTAGGCAACGAAGAAGCCAAGGACTGTAAGCCTCAGCAGGCCCTTTCTGCCTGCCTGCCATCTCACCGCCTGCTTTACAGCAGGCCTCTTCGTCACTCCGCTCTCCAAGGAGCGAACTCCACTGACGCCAGCGGGCTACGTGGCGCAACGAGCGCACGCGCCTCCTTCTCTTCCCCCGACCTTTCTAGACCACCCCGACTAGCCCGCTTACATCAAACTATACAGCTGAATAATTAAATAATTAACCCCTCGTTGGTCACTCTGTCGCATTCAAGGAGCGATGCCCGCAGATAACTTTTAAACGCACCTATTTTGTCGGGCGAGAACTGGTGCAAGGAATTTAATGCCGAGATAGCAAATGACTGCTCAAGTGCCTCGGTTTTCGGGGCAGAATTGAGCAGCGCTTGAGGTGGGTTACGCTCAGAACGTCGAACAGAGAGGTCGAGCGCGATACACTTGAACCTGCCGGCATGGTAGGTAGGATTTTCAAAGGCCAGGACATTGTAGGTGAGAGAACCGAGCAAGAACTCCCTTCTCCTCATAACTGAGAGCCAACCGAGTTTGAGATGGTAGGGTGTAACATAGGCACGAAACGGGATATTGCCAAATACAAATCTGGTGCACGCGTTCTGCGCACGTTGCAGCTTCTGGTTTCGCGTAGCATCAACGTCGTTGTATACAGTGCAGGCGTAGTCAAAACAGGGAAAATCCAGGCTTTCGACGAGATTCTTTCTGATGTCCTTGGCGAGGGCATTTTGTAGAACTTTAGGGCATATAGCGCGCCGTAAATTTTACGCAGTACCTTCGTATAATAAAGTTGCCAGTCAAGGGACAGTGTGAGCCAATCACCCAGGTTACAGGCTTCGGAAACATAGTCAAGCCTTACATCACCAACAGTGATTTTGGACAACGAATGGAGAGCAACGCGGCTTACATAAAATGAACTGCCCAAAATCATAGCCTTGCACTTGTTGAGGTTAAGGAGAAGCCCATTATCGTTTGCCCAGCTAAACACAGCCTCCGCATCGGCTTGAACTGCAGTCAGGGCGCTAGGCAGTTCGTTTGGATAGCATTCACGAATAACGGCGGCCCTATAACGCTCCCTTGGAGGACACACGAGGACGCTCTTAACCAATCAGAGGCAGCTCCACCCTTATCTATCACAGCCTGGAGGCGGTCGGCTAGGTAGTTAAAAAAGAAGCGAAGCGAGCGATCTCGAACTTTTATTGCTTTCAGTTTGGTCAGCAGTTTTGCATGCGGGATCGAATCAAAGGCCTTTGAAAAATAGAATAGGATCAGGATAGTGAGCTTTCAATCATCGATGCCCCTTCGGATGTCATCAAGAACACCCAATAAAGCTGTTTGAGTACTGTGGCCGGCCCTAAAGCCGGCTTGCCTAGGATCGAGGAGTCTATATGCTTCGAAGTAGCTAGTAAGCTGGAAGTGGACCAACCGCTCAAGGACCTTGGACAACTCAGGGAGCTGCGCCATAGGGCGCGTGTCCGAAGGCGAAGAGAGAGTTTTACTTTTTGCCAGCGGGACGATAAGGACTTTCTTCCAGTCGGACGGAAACGTTTCGTTTAGTAAACAGGCATTAATAAGATCAGTTAGGTAATCGAGTACTTGGCGAAGTGCCGATTACATCGAAGTGAGATGCCGTACAATGCTACTCGAATAACGCAAAGTGTGACACAAGGCAGATAACATTAATATGACCTATATTTATCGAGTCGAGAGGTCCGGGGTGGGTAAGCCCGGAGGCTGGACGTCATTGTTGGGGACGATAAGGCTCGAGGGCAGCGAGCTCTTCCTCAGATAGGATTAAAATGAGCGGTGACTCTCTGGTCTGCCGCATGCAGACGACCAAGTTCTGTACAATAAGGCGTGCATAGTTGAGCTGTTTTGCCACCCTCATAGCCTTCTTGTACAGGAGATGTAAATTTTCCTTGCACCTCCGAACCCAAAAAGCGCATGCATAGAGGCCTTGTCTAGAAGGCTCATATTTTCTAGCGCTGAGTCGCTGAGTGGGACGGATATGAGCTTAACAACGATTGTGCGCGATCCCAGCTCTGCCCGCGACGAGGTTGAAGCTTCGTTGGCCTGGACCTTCTGAGGCCAGTCGCGATACCGAATAACAGAATTGAGCGGCCATTCAAGCTCAATAGCCGCAAATACTCTGCGGTCTTAGTCGCGCGGTTCAATGCTGGGGTCGGGCGGAAGTCCGGAAATAGTTATTTCGCACGAATCTACGAACGCGATGTTTCGTATAACGCTGAATACAGATTTGCGCATGCCAGTCTCGAAGTTGTTAAGGCGCTGATTAACGTCGGCTTTATAGTTTTTATACTCGGTTAGGTAGGCTTTAAACCAAGCCGGGGCCTCAGCTTCGGCAGAATCAGGCATACTGCGGCTGTCGTTCGAGCTTTCGGAAGAAGAGCTAAAGTCGTGCCTAGTCTGTTTGGATGCGAGCAGTTCGGATGGCGATGGCGGCGAGAGAAGTTTTGCCTAAATTTTTGCCTAACTCGGAGGTCGTCGCAAAGCTCAGGGTGAAGCAGAACCGCAAGTTGAGGTTGCAGTGCTCGACGGGCGGTTTTGCACGGTCAATGTAGGCTCGACGTGAGTGTCAGCAGCTAGTCTTAAGAGGGCCTCACAGCACATGCCAGACGGCTTTCCAATAAGGAAATTCACAAGGCACCGCAAATAAAAAGTAGAGCCGCAAATCGTGCAAGACTTAGAAACAGTGGCGACATTTCTCAAACTAGCCGTAAGCGAAGCGAGCGCGCGCGCGCAACGAGCAAAAGGGGAATCTGCACGACGGGAGATGAGCGCGCGCGCACCAACCGAAAGGCGAGTTCGCATGAGCGCGGACTGCGGCGGCCAACGAGCAACTCAGCCATGACGCGCCAGGCGGCGGGAGCAGCGCACGCGGAGCGCCGCGAACACACCTATACACATACGCGCTACGCGCCTTTATAAAGCCGACCGCGCGGCGCAACGAGCAGTTCTACTCGAGCTCCACTCCAGGCAGTATCGTGAGCACACATTACTGCAAGTAAACCGAGAGATAGACCCACGCCGACGAAATTGTCTCGTGAGCTCACGTGACGACTAGTTAGCCGTGCCGAAACCCGAAGCTCCGGATTGCCGTCGTGAGCACACGAGACAACCCGGAACATCCGAACGACACCGAGTCTCGTCTACGTGAGCACACGTGGACGATACCCAGCGTCACCAAAACCTTTAAGCCTACGTCCTGAAGCATTGCTGCTCCCTCTGCCACTGTGAGCACACAGGGTTGAGGAAGAAGGAATATTTTTGCCGACGATTCTTGAGGTCGTGCGCTCACGACCTGGTGAATTTAAGGTTAACCGATAACCTCCTGAACCATCTGTACGCTGACATTTCATGACTCCCTTGTGCACATAGGGCAAAGGAAAGAACGAGACTGGCAACAAGGATCAGTAAAGCTGTGCGCTCACAACTCTACGAGTCCGAGGGATAACCTCAAAACACCGTAAAACCATTCTGACCGTAACTGTGCGCACACAGGGCGATCGGAACCGTTATTATGCGGCGCATTTGGATCGACGTAGCCATTCGCACACGACTTCGCCGTACCCGAATGAAATCCTAACCTCAAAATCCGCCACCTGCCCGTAATACCGACACCGACCCGATACACAGATGCCGCAACCGAATTATAGTTATTATACCGTAAAAACGTAGTCTCCCCAATATATTGTTAACCGCGCTAGTTTAAACAATCCTGATTGTAAAAGGCGAAATATTCTTAACAAATCGCATACTTGATTTCTGTTTCAGACGAGATTTAAAATCTAAACACACGAACCATTGTTTTGTTACGAAATAAACTTTAATATTGTTACTGAAATATACAAACGGACTCATTACTATCCCTTTCCCTTATCTGAATCCTGGATCCGACTGAACACCCAGCACCGGGGGAAAGTCCTACTGTTACAAACCTTATTCCCAAAAAAAATTTCAGCGCGATTCCTTCACTTGGCTTCGAGTTAATATTGGTCAAAGTTAGGATTACAAACAATTATTTCATTTTTTGCCTATTTTCAATAATTTGTAGCTGATAAGCAATGCTTTTTTAACTAAAATTACCTGAATACTTTTTTTGTGAAATTTTCTGAATGTAGAACATGTAGAACACACACACATACACACACACATATATATATCCTATATTATATAGTTATTTTGGCTATACCCCCCCCCCCGCTCCCCCCACAAAATTACGTAAAAATCGTTCATTTTTATGTTATTTTTGAAAATTTGCATGCCCCACACAGAAATAACACGAATTTGGTATGATTAACTTACTCAAAATGTACTGTTAGTTCATCATACTAATGTTTAAAATTTAAAATTTATTTGTGCTCACACTGACACTTTAATGAAATTGGAAGCTTATCACAATGTATTTAATCGAGAAAAAGAAGTATATAAAGATTCACTCAGTGAATTAACAACAGTTTTCTACTATGTTGGGGAGAGCCTCAGTAATAATTATATTATTATTTAGATTATAGATTATAGATTAAATGAATAAGTGAGTCTACAGAACATTTGAGATGAACGTTATAAGACGATTTAATGATATTCATTAGGTTTAAGGTGAATAAGTGATTTAAAAGAACTTGATGAATTATGAGGAACAATCATTATTATAGATTATTACAGATGAAAGTATACTTATGGACGGTAAAGAGATATCCAACAATAGACAGTTTTCCACACCACCGATGGGGTACTGTCAAAAGCACATTATATTAGTCATAATACAATGTACTTTAGGCGCGTTGATTATTTTTTTTATTTTATTGTATAAAAATCACCAATATAATTTAATGACATGATCAAATTATACAAAATTATGGTTATTGTTAAAAATCAATATTTTTCTGAAGGTAATGCATTTAAAAACAAAATAGTTAATACTGATTCATTTTTATCAATGAAAATCTTTATAAAAACGTGGAATCATCGCCAAGAGCCCTATAACCACGGGAGTCTTAGAAACCATGTCCTCCTCCCCTAAGACTTCACCTGATACCATCCTCCATCCTACAGAATTTCTTGAATATTTTTTGTCACATATATCACAAATATATTCTTTTTCTTCATTATGATCCACTAAAATTCTTTCATTCAAGTTAACACTGATGAGCACAGAAATTATTTACAAGCATTAAATTCACAAGTTGAAGAACATATAATTGATGAAGTAAGTTATATCAATCAGATGATACAAAAAAAATGATGACAATGACTTGAGTTACTTAAATTCGAAAATTGAATTTTATGAGAAATTTGAAGTATTAGAAAACGCGTCAAAAAAAAATTACTGAACTCGATCAAATTCCTACAAAAATTACATCATTAACCATTCAAACTATTCTAAAGTTTCGTAAAAAACAAAATTTATTCCCAAATGCTTTAAAATATGATACGGAGGCTTATGTTAAATATATCATCAATATAGCCAATATATTAGTTCACATTTATCAAAATTAGTGAAATCATCATATTTTTTATAAATTATCATGTTTAAAATTTGTAAAAATGCTATTTACAAAATTTTTATCTCAAAATTATCGTAACGTCATTATTTTCTTTTCAAAATTTCAAAATTATGCTAACGTCAGTATTTTCTTTTCAGACAAAAAATAGATTTTTTTTTAAATTATTATTTTTTATTCCAAATAATATTAATAGAAAATTTCTATCAAATTTTCAGTCACTAAATTTTACTTTTGAATATTCATACACAATACATAGCACAGAACAGTTAATAATTCCGTATTATTATAGGACATGATGTAATAATACTTAGTTAACTTAAGCATATTTAATGATTATATGTACACTTTTATATGAAAAAAGTTTCAATTTAAACTTTACCCTGTTCAAAAATCATATTTGAACAGGGCTTTGATTTTTGCACAGATTATTTTCGTAAATGTATGTAAGTGAATAGTAGTACACATTGATTATAATAATTAAAAAATTTTCAAGTAAAAGTGATATATATATATATATATATATATATATATATATATATAAAGACCCACATTATTTTCAGTTTATAAGTAGAAGTACTTCAGCAAATATACATCATTCTGGCCACTTCCGGTTCGCTTTCGGTTCACTTGCGGTTACCTTCTAGTCTACTTTCGATCATCTTCAGGTCCACCCCAACCCCCTAGGGTGGAGTGGTTTTGGGGATGAAGTGAGCTCATAGCCGCAGACTACCAGACACATTTTAACATAATAGATGATTATTATGTAATTTAAACACATATGACCATTATTATTTGATGTAGTTAATTAGTAAAGCAACAAACATATATTGTATAAAAAAACAAGATTGGTCCAGATGCATTGGATGATGTGACTAAATATTTACATTAATAATACCTTACTAAAATCAGGAATTTACATTGATTTATAAAAACACTATAAATCATATATAGTATATACATGTGTATATTTTTTTATGTACATTAGGGCGTATCGAATTTTTTGTACACAATTTGGCGACTTGTCATAGTGCGGAAATTTTAGTACTTATATCAAATAGAGCGTATCTAGAATTTGGGTGCATAAATAAATTGCTTCCGCTCTGTCTAAGGTCGTCAAAAATGATAAATTTTTCAAAATTACCACATTTACGTTTGAAAAAGTTTTTTTTCGATTCTTCATACAAATTTGAGAGAAAATTGTTCTTATACATTTTCTTGTAAAATGCATTCCTTCTTGTTGAAAAATCATTAAATTGTTGAATTCAATATTTTCAACCTTAATTTCTAAAACTTCAATAATTTATCAACAAAAAGGAGTGCATTTTACAAAAAAATATATTAGAACATTTTTTTCTTAAATTTGTTTGAAGAATCGAAAAAAAAAATTTTCAAACGTAAATGTGATAATTTTGGACTTTTTGACTTTGGACAGAGCGGAAGCAATTGACTTTATGCGCCTAAATTTTACAGACGTTCTATTGGATATAACTACTAAAATTTCCGCACTATTACAAGTCACCAAAGTGCGTACAAAAATTCAATACACCCTAATACATATATAGATAGTACATACAAACATCACAAAATTATGGTGACATCTGCATAATTCCGCAAAAGTCAGCATAATTTCTCTTTCGTTTCCAATTTTGTCCGCAGTCCTGATCTCCTGGTTTATTTACATATATGGGACATTCCACGTAAATCTGGGGAAACATTTTCCAAATTTTGGCTAAACTTTGTTACCTAGTTATGGCTATATTAAAATATGGGATTTTCTAAATTTTTGCTTATATGGCCAACTAAAATGATTTTGCTTTCTCCTAGAGATGGTTTATAATAGTAAAATTTTTAGTTTCTTTAAAATTTCTAAAAAATACTTTTTAGTGCGTTAGAAGTTTAAATCAAGTGTTCTTAGAAAATGTCCGTATGGATGTGTGTGTGTATGTATACCGTAATATTTCTAGAACTACTCCGTCAATATCAATAAAATGTAAAATGCTTATATATTTTCGGATTATGAATTCGGGTAAAACAGTTATTTTTTATTTTCTCAACTATTTTTTATGGCCATTTTTTGATATTTGTAAAACAATATTTTGCGTTTTTTTTAATCATTCAATTGTTACTAATAATCCAGCTATAATGCATTTAAAAGAGAATAAAATGACCTACTTTTCCTCGTTTGGTCCTCGGGATCGACTGCTTTGTTTGGCAGATAAAATGAAAAAGGTGATTTTGTATTTTTAATTCATATCTCTGAAACTGAACATCATAACCTTTCGAAAAAAATTATGTCGATGGGTCACGTGTCAAACTATATCCCATTAAAATTTCAAGTGATTTGACCACTAATCTTTTTAGTAATAAATCAAAAACTGATTTTGATTCCGTATATCTCTAAAATATTATTTGGTGATACACCATTAAAAAAGCTATCTGCTGCTAAAATTTTAAACGATTTTGTCGAGCGGTTTCTACGTAAAGGGCTGAATGTAAAAATCGTTTTCTCGAAAATTGTGCGAGCGACCTATCTAATGAATAGCCTATTGTTTTGATAGTTAGGTTGGTTAGGAACACATGTAAACATGCATGAATTACTGTGAAAAAAAATTTACGGCAGTGTTCGTATTCTATAATAAAGAAACAGAGGAGTCTGCAAACGTCTGGACAATGAACTATCCAATACTTATATATTAAATTATGTATCAAAAACCGCCTTATATATAAGCAGGCAGATATACTGTATATTAAAACAATATTTTATTTATTGGACCTATTAATTAAGTTGGAGGAAGCTACGTGGCAATGAATTGACAGCGGTTTTTAAAGCAAGATAGAAATGTTTTAGGTAAAAACACTGTTAGGTGGAAACTTGAAGAGTTTTCCCTTTTTATGCCAGTTTGCCTATCTGACACGCTCTACAGGTGTCCAGGGAGGAATCTGGTCTGGATCCGTATCCCTGCCTGCAAATATCATTTCTTTGTTTTTGGTAGTGGTCCAAATTAATACTTATAGATTTTACCTTGCGATTTTTCACTTGAACGACTCACTGAATGGAAAACTCTTCCTTCTAGAGTTTTTCTCCCTTTGATATTTTAGAATTTTAGGAATGAGTGACTTGGATGAACATATATTGACAAAATGTATGGTCCAATTCTATGTATATTTCCTTTTGAACAAACTCTTGAGGCGCACGTGCGCCATTAGCCGATGGCGGGGAAGTTCTTTAGGTCAGCGAGATAAACAACTTCCCCGAGATTTTCACTGCAATGATCTATTGCTTTCTGGGCATCCTCTTTGTCAAAGTACTGCACGAAGGCTAGATACTTCCTGAGTGGTGTGTTGGGTTCTTGCACTAGCTAAAATATTAAGTCCCAGAATATTGGAAAGGTATAATTTTGAAAACCTAAATTTGGTAATTCCTAAAAATATCGCTTTTGCAATATTTTAACTACGAATATCACCGTATGCAATATTTAAATTCAACATTTTTGTTTTATAATTTTTTTTTATTTCAAAATCTCAGTTTATAAATTTTGAATTTCTAATCTTTACCCTTTCTAATTTTTATTTTTCAAAATCTTTACCCTCATCCCCTCTGCAGAGCGCACGCATCAACGCTCCAGCGGACATTGAAGAATGTTTTAACATCATATGCAGGATACGAGTATGTTTTATCCAGTCGACAAGATCGTTGATGTATAAACAGAACAGGAGAGGTCCAAGGTGGGAACCCTGGGGAACGCCTGATGTTACAGCTGAAAGACTTTATCCCTTAAGCCGAATTTCCCAAGTTTCGAAAGAAGACGCTCATGGTCGACTTTATCAAACACTTTCGTCGTAACAGTAATGATAGCATCAGTTTGTACGAAATTTGCAATAGAATTAGCTAAAAAGTTATTAAATAGTAGAAGGTTTGTCAGCGTTGACCGGCCTGGGATAAAGCCATGCTGTTCACTAACGATCTTAAACAATATAACATCAGACAATTCACGGGTAATATACGCATCCAAGCCTTTCGGTACACAACTAATTATAGAGTTAAGACGGTAGTTAGATACGTCGTATTTATTTCTGTTCTTAAAAATAGGTAAAATATAGGAAACTTTCCACGGTCTCGGGAAATAACCACGAGCATTATCGTCAAGATCATTTACAATGCTAGAAACGGCAGCACTCGAGAATTAAAAATTTGACACAAATAGATCGCTGGTATCGAGTCGAGGCACAGAGTCAAGAGGATCATTACTATAGACCAAACCGAAATAATTCGAGAATAAATTCGCAATCTCAGCACCATTTTTTGCAGTTTTGTTGCCCCAGGAAACACTAGAAGGAATGTCAGAGTCCGTTCTGAGGCCTTTTACGTATGGCCAAAAGATTTTTATATTTTTATGTACATTGAATTCAACTGACGTGACATAATTACGGTATTTTACTCTAGAAAGCCTAATACACACAGCCCGAAGCCTTTTGAACTCCAAACTCACTCTTGAAAGGCTGGGTTCCTAGAATTTTTCCACTCACTATGCACTCGCTTTTTATCACAGATCGCATTAATTAGTTCCATGTCATACCATCTCGGATATTAGCTGGGAGGATGTCTAGACAGAGGCACGTGCGCATTGATAAATCCATTTAGAACGGAATTAAATTTATTAACCGATTCATCCAAGTCGTAATTGTTCTCACTCAACACATCATCCCAGCACACCTCCGAGAAGCGCCCCAATACTGATTCATAGTCCGCAGTATGAAAGCTCCTCTTGGGAGGAATGACCCATAGAAGATGCTCTGGAGATGTGCAGATAGAGAAGAAGCTTGCCTCGAGATGTTTGTCCGAAGGTAGAAAGAAGCTGCTCCTGCAGGTCACAAACTGAGACGACATCCGTAGGTGGAAAAAGTAGATTCAGCGTGTAACCCCTATCGGAGAGAGGACGATAATGCTGTTCCAGGTTTAGGGATGAGCATAATGTGCTCAGAGAGACAGCCGCTGATCTCAGTTCGGGGTTTATATAACCCAACCGAGAGAAGTAAAGAGGATCGTTATACCAGGCAATGGCTGGGAGGTTAAGTCTCCCATCACAAGTGGTTGATGTCTCTGACCTCTCCATGGTCGACTCGATGTTGATGATGTGACGGCTGTATACCTGGGAGGCAGAATTAGGTTGGATATACGAGGCTGAGATAACGTATTTGGATCTATTATAGGAGAATCTTATGATCAGCTGTCCAATAGAAGAGTCGTTTAGTACTAACTCTGAATCTAGGTTGCTCCTGACGCCAATGAGCACATTGCCACCTCTAGACAGTCCAAATGCAGCTAGGTCTCGATCAAATCTGTAAACGCTAAAGCCCTGTAGTCCAAGTTCACCTAAGAAGACGTCAGGTTGCAGCCCTGTTTCTGTGATAACAAAACATCTGGTAGTGTGTAGAACAGATGCATATCGGATCTAAGTAAGGATAGTTCACCATAAATTGAGTGGACGTTCTGGTAGTACAGGAGTAACTTGGCGTCAGTATCCAGCTGATATCTTAGTTTTTTGAAGTACGGTTAACTATGCTGGTAGAATTCTTCCCTTTATTAATAAAAGTAGGGGTTCCTCTAATATACCAGACAGCCTTTGGTTCCTGGGGATGACGAAAGTTGTGATCTGTCACAATCGCCTTAAATTTTCGGTATTGTTTCCTCTGTTAAGAAGTGTGAGTGTGAGACTGTTAAGTTTCGAGACACTCCTTGACTATGTTCAAGTCAGAGCGATCTTCATATGTAGGAACATTGTATAACAGGACGTTTTTGTTGCGACGCATACGATCCTGGATTTTAGAAGCTATGGAGTCACTTGATGAAATAGGAGAAGCATCACTGCTCGCATCCTGAGTCGAAGCATTACGGTTCCGTCCCATCTCAATGCACTCTACTCTCTGGAGAATAGTCACAAACTCAGCTTTGACGACCTTGATGTCTTTACAGTTGTTCCTGTAAAGACATCAAGGTCGTCAAAGCTGAGTTGCGTCTGCTGCATGAGTGAGGGTCTCAGCTACAGTAGTGCTACTGCCATTAATGATGGATTGACTGTGGGCGATGGACGGTGAATGTGGAGGAAAAGAGATGCCATCGTCGATGCAACAGTTATAAAGACCACTAGTGCTGCTTAGGCATCTACCAGCACACGATTCATTGTACATAAGAAAACAGCTTGAGCAACTCACTCCCACGCTAACTGCTTCATGGCAGTATGTACAAGTTCCTAAACTCGATATCTCGTCAACGGCAATCACTGATAGAGTGAAAAGCCCACAGTGGCTCCAGGTCAGCAGACAGCACACAGCACCGAGAGATCGAGAGAGAGAGAGAGAGTGAGAGAGAGAGAGAGAGAGACTGATTGCTGGAATAAAAGAGGCGTGGAGCACTCACACACACACACACACACACACAAATAAAAATGCACGACAATAATACCCTCAGGACATAAACCGGCACTCGCAAGCACTCGCGATTATGACTTTCCGCAGCTATGCACAGTCGAGCAGAGACGCAACAAGAGCCGCGAACAGTGTAGCGGAGCGAGAAAGAGCGGAGACAATATGGCGGGCGTCTAACCGCTCCGAGCCCCAAGAAGCATCACACTCGGCACGGACAACTCAAGTCGATGATGAGCCGTACCAGGGTCATCGCAGGAGATCCAGCTAGTAGCGGCTGTCGCTCCCAGAGGCAAGGATAGACAAACATGAAGGTCAAGGGTGTCCTAAGACGCTGTGTGCAGCGGCACGCTCGCTTCACGCTCCGACACGAGGCCTCCGCAAAGGGGATCACGAATACTCGGATATCCTGAAAATCGCTGTCGGGCCAACAGAAACTTATATCGCCAATGATAGCCTGGGCACTCTAGACTCTTCTACGACGCTTATTTTATTGGTAATCGTTCGACAAACTACAAAAAACACAAAATTCACGTGAGGTCGGAGAATGAACGTCCGTACAGTGCGCCATCTAAAATATATGTATATGGGTGATTCTCTGTGAGATCAGCCGGCCAAAATTTTTTTCTTCTGCAACTCACGGTAAATATGTTCTAAAAAGTATTTCCAATGCCCCTGAATTTTTTCAGATTTTTAAATTACTTTATTCCAAAATGGCATGGTGCCAAAGATGTCAATTTTGGAATTTTTTGGGTTTTTAGCACGATTTAAATAATTTATAGCTCCTCAGGGAAGTATTTTTTAGATATAACATATAGATACTTTTTTTTGTAAAATTTTCTTAAATTTTCATTAAAAATACTTTCAAAGTCATATATTGTTGGATTATGGCTGATGCCATACGGCATTTGTTACGCTCCACTAGTTGCCTAGAGCGCTGTGCGCATGCGCGGCGCTTCTCGACTCTCTGCCCGCGTGCGGGGCCCCGCTCCGCCGGCAGTTCGGCGCTTGTACTCATAGAGAGAGCACGTCGACATTCTTCGTTTATTCGTTTTTCTCTACTAGATAAAAGTCCATAGATAGTTTCTTAATAAAGCCTCGGTACTTAATAGTTATTGCTCTGTTGTTTATTTCGACCACCTCACCCAATAACTCCATCAGGTTATGGGCAGGTGAGTGTGGACGCTTCCACTGAGCAATATCAAGACGGCAAGTTCGAACGCGCTCACCGCGTAACCGCTGCTACGTGTCGTGCGTGTTTGCGTTTTTCGGTGACTTGTGCTGTGTAAACACGAGACAAAGGGCAGCAGCTAGAGACTCAAGGACTAGTGATTTTCACAAGTCCGTACCCTCTGTCACGCAGCAAGGAGCTGAGAGGTTGAGCCCTGAGTCCTGGAGACAAAGGCGACCATGGAGGAACTCAACTTTGGTATCTTGACAACGAGTAAGTAAAAACCAAAATTTTAAGTGAATTAAATCGAATTCAGTGTTAGAATATTGTTTTGAAAAGTAAAGTAAAATCAGTGAGATTTTTGTCGTTATAAGAAAAGGAGGTTTGATTAAAACTATAGAGTGTTTTCGAGAAAAGTAAAAGCAGTGAAAAATATTTTTCGACGAAATTTATTAATACAAGTCATAAAAGAACTAAAATCAGTATTAGAACGCTATCGGAAGACATAAAATCCATTGGCATAGCGTCGCGAAATGCGAGGGTTTTTGTTCAAATTCCGAGAATTTCGGACGAAAGACCGCCAAAGGGGGGGGAAACAATGTGCTCAAGATGGCCGCTGCCGGTGTTTGCGCGGCAGTATAGGAGAGCACGTGGTGGGATCGCGGCGACCGGCCGCTGCATACACACGTCGCGCGCGTGCCGCGCGCGAGAGTAAGAGAGACGGGACTCGTGCAGCGGGGAGAGAGGTACCTTCTTGCTCTTTCTCTCTCTTTTTCTCTCCAGGAGTTTGACCGCAGAGGCGCGAGACCTGTGGCGCTCGGCGCGCAGAGGCGTGAGCCGCGGCGATCTCTCTCTCTCTCTCTCTTCTTTTTTCCCTCGCGCGGCAAATGCGTTGCAGCGAGCTCGCATGGGTGAACGGCTATCTGCTGATAGACAGCAGCGCACCGCTTTACCGACTCACAGCGGTACAAGATAGCTACAGCTGTGCGCTTGAATACCAGTCATTGTCTGATTTAATTGAAACGAAATAGACTATGTGCAGAGAATTTTTTTTGAAGTGATAGTCACCTTGATTTGAGCAATAAATTAACTTTCTTAGTAAAAGTTTTACCGTAACAAACTTAAACATTTTCAATATTGTTCATTGAAAATAGTCATCTATAAAACGTTCTGTGTTGCATTAAATCTACAGTTAATCCTTTTAAAAAATTCGCATTATGTGAGGGCCCCACTCAATGCGTACCCGGCTTGACCTCACTTAAGCAAGCCAAATGACACATAAAAAGGGCACGTTAAATTTATCATAAATTAAACTCCTTTGTCATTAAAATATTAAAAGTCAACCCAGTATAGAGATAGATATTAGAACTAGATATAGATAGACTAGAGTAAGAGTAGACCGGACCATCTTACACAATAGACTGGAAACATAGAATGAACCTGCCTCATGTTATCAAACTGAACAGGATACATGTCATAGAATAGAATAGAATAGGATAAATTAGAAAAACTATGACATATCAAATCCAAACAACATACTTATTGCTAATCAAATCAACAGGTGTGGACATGGATGAGTTCCGTCAAATCATTCTGAGAGAGTGGAATATTTCCGAGGCCCAAGAGGCGCCAGGGGATGTTTACAACGAACCAACAGTCACGCTCTTCCAAAGACCGGATGGATCCTTGTTCTTCTGGAGGACGGACCAACAACTGAGACGATTCGACGAGTCTCTTTCCAAAGAGGAGAGAGCTCAGATTGAAAGGTGCTGGCCAGCCAGCGAAAGATTCTTCGATTTCGAACTGAATTATCAGCAGGCGTATGTCACGAGACAAGACGTACAAGACATGATTGATGGCCAAACTCAGACAATTCTTGGCAGCATTCAAAGAAATGGTCAGACAGCTGACAACACCTGATCTGGAGAAAATCATGGGTTCTGCACAAGCTCGTGCTAAGCCTACATCCTCAAAGGAGAATGATACTTGCTTCGCAGGTCTCACGCACCCAGCTGGTGAGCCAGCCGCAAGCTCGCGGAGTGCAGGCCGGCCAAAATCTGTCCCAAGATAGTTCGTAATGAAGTCATCCCAAAACAAGACCAACTCCGGTTCACCTCGACTCCGGTTACTACCTCCGGTTACTACTCCGGTTAAATCTCCGGAAGAGATAATCAAATGTTCAGAAATTATAAATTAACCTCGAGTTGTAAATTTGAAATGTTTGAAGATTTATTAAAATCCGAACTCAGGATTAAAAAATTACTGTATATTTTAGAACTAGAATCTGACAATTTGCACTTAGAACAAAAGGTCACAGATGACAAGTTCAAAGTCAGAGACATAATCATTAATAGAATAGACACAGTTTATTACAACAAAATAATAAATCTTTCTGAACCTAAAGAAGTTCTAGCAAAACTAAAAGAAGTCAAACGATACGAATCACGTATGACTACAATCACAGCTCTAGATGATCTTTCAAAAATGATATATCTTCCTGACAAAGAGTCAGCTTCTGACTTTTATGATAAATTTCAAGAGAAAGTTAGAGCGTTTGAGAGTATACCAGATGCTGGTGAACTCGCTGAAAAGGATAAAAGAGACTATTTGATTAAAGCTGTGTCGGAAGCAGTACCTGAAATAGTAACTGCAAATACCTTGTACAAAGCAACGACGTCCAAACCAATGTCGTGCGGAGAACTGAAAGATTATCTGTTACAGATTGAGGCATCCAGAATTGGTAAAACCAAAGGACAAACGGCTAAAGTTTTCTATGCCAGTGACAGTCACAACGCCCAAGGACGGCAGATCTGCAGAAGTTGTGGTATGGAGGGACATTTCAAGGATGCGTGCCCTCATCCAGGCAAACGCCTATGCTATTATTGCAAGAAGATTGGCAGTCACGTTGCGAGCGAGTGTCGCAAACGCCAGGCCGACCTCGAAAGCCCTCAAGGAGGCTCGGCCAATCCGCAGCCATCCAAAAGAGGACGCTGGAATTCCCCGAGAGGGAACAGCTCTAATAGTTTCAGAGGAAACAGCTCTGGCATCTTCAGAGGCAGAGGCAAGCCCAATCCGAACTCTTTGAGAGGAACCAGAGGGAGCTCGAGCAACCGAGGCCGTGGACGAGGACGTGGCGGAGCAGGTTTTCAGCAACGCCCTGGAGGCAACAACAACACCAGCTCAGGCTCGTTACTTCAGGCCATCGTTGAGAACTATGGAGGTACAGATAACAATTATTCTTGCTTAGATCAAAATTCTAGTGGTAATAGCGGTTTGCTAGTCAAGTTTAGAGCTGACTCAGGCACGACTGAGCACCTTAGTAATTCCAAAATGTATTTTAGCGAATTTAATAATAAAGCCAAGGCGAATATAGAATGTGCGAATAAAGAAAGTGGCTTCACAACCTCAGGGGTTGGAACTGCAGAAATACTAACCAATGACAGCAAAACCTACTTGCTAAAAAATATCTTGTATTCGAATGAATTGTCAAATAACCTCCTGTCACTTAGACGCTTTGTAGATCAAGGACTAGAGGTTTATTTGAACAATGAAATTATAGATATTTACGACCCAGAGTTGAACAAAAGTGTATTGACATGCAAATATGAAAAACCATTTTGGTCAATAAGACTTGTAGTGGAAAATAATATGCGAGATAAAACTGGATCAGGATCGGAAATTAAAAGTTATTATAATACTAGGAGTAAGAAAAATATAAAACCTATTGAAAGTCAGAAAGAGATTAGAAAAATAATAGAACCTGTTAAAGAAAATACATTACAAAATCAAAAAGGGATAGATAACGAATTCTTGGAAACGTCAGAGAATAGGAAAACTCATGTTATAGAATCACTCGATTGCGATATTATAGAATCCAAGAAACCTTTTAAAAATTCTAATCAAGACATGTCTGAGGCAATGCTTTGGCATACTCGACTTGGACATGTATCGAAATCATATTTACTGATATTAGCAAAGTCCTACAGTGACTTGATTAAGCTTGACACCATAAACAAAGACACAACCATACAGAATCTGCTTGGAGGCAAATAGTGCTAGGTTGCCCTTCACAAAAATCAGATTGAGAGCGAATAAACCCCTGCAGGTGATTCATGGCGATACTATGGGGTCGCTTAGCCCAGTGTCTCACCCCGGGAGATATAAATTCGTTCTGGTCTTGATAGATGATGCTACAAGAGCAGTTTTAGCCTTCCCTTTACAGAACAAGTCAGATGTTCCTGATTGCATCGAATCCTTTGTTAAGAGCCTTCGTAACCTTGTCGGATCTGATGAGAAATTCTGTTTTCTCAGATGCGACAGGGGTACAGAATTCACGGGCCAAGCTACACAAGATGTGTTGGATAAATATGGCGCTGAATTACAATTAGCATATCCTGATACACCGCAGCACAATGGAGTTGCTGAAAGGTTCAATCGAACATTAGAGAATAAAGTGAGAGCAATGATGCTTGACTCTGGCTTACCGCATTCATATTGGGATCTAGCTGTTAAAACAGCTGTTTATACGTATAACAGAACACCGCATAAATCAATAGATATGAAAACGCCCTTGAGCGAACTACTTTCAAAACAATCTGAATGCATAAGTCAAGTCAAACGCTTCGGCTGTGCTGCGTATATGAAAATTCCTCGGAACACTGAAACTAAGTTTTCACCTCAAGCTAAGTTAGGTTTCTTGGTAGGATACTTGAGTACGGGTTATACAATACTTGTACCCGAGGAGCAAAAACTGTATGATAGCAAGCATGTTCGTTTTGTTGAGAATCTGACATATAGGGACTTCCATGGTCAAGATGCTGAAGCAGATCGAACCGAACTGAGTTTTGAAGATCCACAAGATATAGATAGAACGAACCAAGAGCAGAAAGTAGAAATTGTAGAAAATATCGTAGAGACAAAAAGGAAAAGGGGTAGACCCAAGAAAAATGCAGAAGTCATGTTTTTCCTGTGCGAAAATCCAGAGACGGAAAAATTGGATTTTGATCGAGGTTTGAGTGATTTGAAATTTCATGCACTGCTAGCAAGAATCCAAGGAGATCCTCAAACTTATAAAGAGGCTGTTAACTCGACAGAGAGTAAACACTGGATTGAAGCTATTAAAAATCAGCTTGATGCAATAAGAGATAAACAAGTTTATACAGTGGTTGAAAGATTAAAAATCTCCATGGTAAATACGAAACCAAACATCATAGATTCTAGATGGGTGTTTAAAAGAAAGATAAATGAAACTGGTGAAACTAGATACAAAGCGAGATTAGTCATTCGTGGGTTCAAAGACAAAAATGTGTATGATTTGCGTGAGACTTATGCTCCGGTGTCTAGGATGCCATTGATCAGAGCCTTTTTCTCATTGGCAAATAAGATCAAATTTAGGATAAGACCGTTAGATGTAGAAACTGCTTTCCTCTACGGAGAATTATCTGAGGATATCTTTTTAGAAATTCCAGAGGGAGTGCTGGTTAACAGCGATACTAGAAAACGTTTTATCTGGAAATTGAATAAATCCTTGTATGGTCTGAAAATAAGTCCAAAGAAATGGAATGACAAATTCACTGATGTCATGATTAAGCTTGGATTTCAGACAAACGACATTGACCCTTGTCTGTATATTCATCAGTCAAGTGTAGGTATAGTATTAGCTATTCTATATGTCGATGACATCCTCTTAGCTAGCCCAAATGATAGTATACTAGATAAACTTAGTAAGAAATTGAGTAAAGAGTTCAATATCAAAGATCTAGGTAACTCTAAAGAATTTTTAGGAATTAAGATCAATAGAGACTTTTCAGGACAAGTCATACGATTAAATCAAACTAAGTTTATAGACAAAATGCTAATTAGGTTTGGATTTGAAAAATGTAAACCGGTAAACACGCCTATGAAAATTAGCGAAGCTATGAGTAGTGATAGAAAAGAGAGGGAGGAAATAGAATACACGAAAGAGGTAGCAAACAAATCTGGAATACCCAACAGACTGTACAGAGAAGCAGTGGGATCATTGTTATACCTGGCTAATGCAACAAGACGAGATATATCATATGCTGTGAACGAGTGTTTCAGTATCTGACAGGTACTAAACACTATGAATTGACATTCGATAACTCGAGAAGCGATATGGTAGCTTTCTCTGATACCAGCCTATCTGACTGCAAAGACTCACTAACCACATGTGGATTTGTGATCAAGCTATTCGGAAACGCTGTGGCTTGGAAAACACATAAGCAACAAAGTTTTGCGCTTTCCACATGCCACGCAGAGTATGTGGCTTTGAGCGAGACTTGCCAAGAAGTAATGTCTCTGCATAATTCGTTGACTAGAATGCTAGATAAGCACATGTACCCTATCACCTTGTACTGTGATAATATGGCTACAATATCCTGTGCAAAGGTAAATGGTGGAAACAGACTGCGACATATGGTAGAGAGAAGAGAACATTATGTTAAGGAATGCGTGAATCAAAAATATGTCAAAATAGAATGGGTCAAGTCAAAAGGACAACTTGCCGACATATTCCCTAAAGCATTGCCTGTTCAATTGCATGAAGAATTAACGTATAATATGATGAACATGCGTATAAATAATTAATAATTTATGTTTTCTCTTCTGTTTATACTCTCCGGAGTAGGGCGATCAACCTGGCAGCTGGTTGAATGAAGAGTCCTGGGACTGAGAGCTCTGCAAGTGAGAGGGAGTGTTGGATTATGGCTGATGCCATACGGCACTTGCTACGCTCCACGTAGTCCTAGTAAGGAATACCCATGCAATATCAACTTTTTATTGCAAAAATGTCTTTCTTTTTATACAAACTAACTCTATAAATCTGTTGGTGGTGAGCGTTGCACATAAACATATTGTTGTTAGGCATATAGTGGTATTTAAATCATATTTTAGCATTATAGACTGCTAAATTGATTTTTAGCATAGAGGCTTATGCTTGTGATATTACGGCACTTGTACAAGTACTTTGGGACTAAAAAAAGGTATCTCCAGGAATTTTTTGGTCAGGATCCGGATGATCGAACCCTCTCAAATCCTGATTTTAAGGTTTAAATGGCTTATAGGGTACATATAACATATATATATATATATATGTCTGAAAGTATTTTTAATGAAAATTTAAGGAAATTTTATAAAAAAAGTATCTATATGTTATATCTAAAAAATGCTTCCCTGAGGAGCTATAAATTAATTAAACCATGCTAAAAACCCAAAAATATCCAAAATTGACATCTTTGGCACCATGCCATTTTGGAATAAAGTAATTTAAAAATCTGAAAAAATGTATTTGTGCATATTTCAAGATGATCATCGCAGATTTGGTCCAGTTGTAATGGATGCTGCAACTAATTATCTAAAAAATATTATTAATTTATGAATTCTTAGTGATAGATGCTACATGTAATCGTGCATACTACAAGATGTTCATCGCAGATTTGGTCCGGATACTGCAAATGATTATCTGTACAAATCAAGTAGCGTGGTAGCGCCACGAAGGCGAATTTAAGAAGCAGACGGAGCCGCGGCGCCAGCGGAACTATTTACTTCTATATTGGTGTTCAGATTTTTCATTTGCAGAAAAAAAATGCTTATTATTATGTTATTGAGTTATTTTGACTTATTAGCATGTTTATTGTTAAACAATGATTTTCAATAAAAATATAAGCAAACAGCCGTTTTATGTTCAAATAAACAAATGTGTTATTCAAGATTATTCAAGAGTGCTTATACGCTAATATCAAATTTTCTTCTTCAGCCCAAAAGTGTTAGGACCGTGAAGTTGGCCGCACAAGCTATATGTGTAATAAAGTTGAGTATTGCTTTCCCACAGTTTTCTACATACTCACATAGATGGCCGTGTGTCGTAAAGTCAGCTACAGTATTACAAATCTTTGCTCTATATCAAGTGGTGTACAGGGTGGCCGATGACGAGGTCTAGGTAGTTTGCACTGTGGTTTTTGGCGTTTAGCGATGAAAATCATTTGAGAGCAGTGTCTAGGTGTACGGAGTAGCTGATGACAGGGTCTAGGTGGTGTGCTCCTTGGTTTTTGTCTCTAGGTAAATTAATCATATAAGGACGGCGTCTAAGTGTACAGGGTGGCTGATGACGAGGTCTAGGTGGGGCGCTCTGTGGTTTTTGGTGTCTAAGTCTAAAAATCATTAAAGGGCGGTGTCTAGATGTACGCGGTGGCTGATAACGAGATCTAGGTAGTTTGCAGCGTGGTTTTTGGTGTCTAGGTGTAAAAATAATTCGAGGGTGGTGTCTACATGTACTGGGTGGCCGATAACGAGGTCTAGGTAGTTCGCACCGGGGTTTTTGGTGTCAGGTGTGAAAATCATTCGAGGGTGATATCTAAATGTACAGGGTGGCCGATGATAAGGTCTAGGCAGTTTTCACCGTGGTTTTTGGTGTTCATGTGTAAAAATAAGAAAAGTGTGGTATCTAAACGTACAGAGTGGCCGATCACGAAGTCTAGATTTGATGGTGCGCAATATGAAACTCTCAAAAAAATTCACTAAAAATATTTGAAATCTCTAAAAAAAATAGACTTCTAAAAAAGTAAAATGTTAGGCGAGTTTGATATATTTTGCAAAGTTATTATGAATGTCAGTGACGTAGCATTTCATACATATTTATCACAACAAATTTCCCAATCGTCAAAATTAATTGTGACTTGTAACAAAGATAAAAAAGAACTGAGATCAAATAAACAAAGTTAAGTTCATTATATGTAATCATAATAAAGATGAAGCAAAAAATTGTTTTGTTCATCAAAGGGCTTATTTAACTTAAAGTTAAAGTTATATAATGATCAATTAGAAACAACTCTTAAGATACTTATAACGTAACTTGCCATGCCCGTTTTATTTGACTTATGGGGTTGTCGAATAGTAGCTTCTTGTTCGAGTTCGAACAAGGAGCAGCGCTCGCTCTCTTGCTTACCAGCTTTGGTCCGAGATGGACGTGTCCATCAACGCACTCTAGACAAAGGTCAGTAGATTTTCTCCTCCTAACATCTTCTCCGCGATCAAGCATGTCGCCGAAACTCTTGGTTGAGGCGACTTAAACGAGCTACGGTTTAGAGAGAGAGAGAGTTTCGTGTTCGTTTCGTGTCGGTTTTCGGTTTCTTTGTGTTGGGCTTTGGGAAGTGGATTTACAATTTTTCGCGAGTTTGTCTTCCGGTGTCTTTGTATTTACTTAATTTGGTTTATCTATTGGTTTAAAGCGAAAATCGAGGTTTATCTAGGGTCGACAATTGGTTTGTATTTGATCTATTGAAAACGGAAAGTTCGATTTATTAGTAAAGACGAGGTGTGGTTGAAAATCGAAGGTTTAATAGGCGATGCATATCGGTTAGTTAGACAAGGCGGACGGCGCGCGCCAGCGATGACCTGGTACAAGCGAGAGCGACAGCGGTCGCTTGTTACAGGCAGAGTCGTGCGTGGCCGGTCAGAAGCGTGTTGTTGTGCGCGTCCTAGACAAGTGTCCACCATCTCCTGGCGTGAGCAAGGATATCAGCGGTTATCCGTCGTGGGCAGCAGAGGCACGGGCAGGGTCTAATCGGTACGTGAGGTATGTCTGGGAAGGGTCTGCCACGTCCGGGCTTTCCGGGTACAAGTTAGCGGGGCTATGAGCGCAGCGGGTAAATGCGAAGAAGTCATCCGGGGACAGACGGATAGAGTGTCGCCAGATGCACGGACTTGGCCGGAGTGTCACTCCATGAGTATTTGGGTAAATAAGTTCGGCTTCGGGACAACATTGGGCAGTTTTCAGCGGGTTATCTAGTTCTGTTGATTTTACGAGAACTCGGCTTATCTAAAATTTTGGGCGAATTATGCTATAAATGTGATCTTAAGAATATAAATAAATAAGACCATCATAGCATAAATCGCTTCAGTTCTGCGTAATTTTCTCCTCTGATCCACCTCCTCTACTGACTAAGAACCCCTCTCGCATTAAACTATATCACGGCTGAGCTGCAGGAAGTTTCGGTGGCGCGAGAGTGCAGGAGCATGAAAAAGACCTCGCAGTCTTGACGATTCGGTTGTCTGGCGCTCCTTTGTTAGAAGAAAGCATGCACTGTTGCTAAGCCGAGGGAAACACGTGGAAGGTGCCGAGAAATATTCCGGGTAAAACACAGCACAAAGTAAGCATAAGCCAGCTATAGCGTTTCACGCTCTAAACATGAATTTAAAAGATTTAAAAATAAAATAACAATTGTTTAAATAACACTTGGGCAAGAATTCGTTCAAATTTTTGGAAGCTATGCCAAGGGACCGATTTAGCATGCTCCCAAGGTGTTAGACGGATTTAGCACGCTCCAAACAATAACACCAGCAAACAACGACGCTTCACCTTAGAATCAGTCGCAACCACCAGGGAATATGTCACTACGCAAAAAGGCACTGCGTGGATCGCCTCTAGGGTTTTTAAAGTCTCGGTGCCAATGCAAACAGTTATGAAATTTAAATGAAGAAGATCGCGGTAATCAAATCAGCATTCGCCATACTAAGGATTGACGCGTGCGCTTTGCAGTCGTGGTTCGCGCGCGAGAAGTGCTGACACAGAGGTCAGAGCACTCGCTCAAATTTTCGGCGCTCGGCTGTGCAATGTCGCAATCAGACGCACCTGCGATCCGTATGCACTCTCTACGTGCTTACGCGGTTGCCGGTACGCGGATGTACAAATATATAATTTAAGAGTATAAACGTGGGATATTACAATGGAAACGCAATAAATGTAACGCAATAATTCGGATAAATTTCTTTTTGCATATGCTTAAAAAGTATATAGTACATTAAAGTTCTGAACACGGTAATTCCGCAAAATGATATAAATAGTATTTAATTAGGATATAAAATAAAACCGTAATTTATATAATTAATATACTGTATAGTAATAAAGGGGACAGCCGATAAAAGTGAAAACAAATAGATCATGTGGAATTTTGAAAAATTTTGAATAGTTTCGTTGCCAGAGAATCAAACGTATACAAAGTGAGAAATGTACTAGTTTTCGCAGCGGGACTGCGAATGTACTTTATAGTCTTCGACGCGAGAGTTCAAAATATATATACTATAGTCTTCGCGGCAAAACTGAAATGAATTAGTCTTCGACGCAAATTGAAATGCG
The DNA here is from genome assembly GCA_037356405.1 of Nasonia oneida. NCBI lineage: Eukaryota > Metazoa > Arthropoda > Insecta > Hymenoptera > Pteromalidae > Nasonia > Nasonia oneida. The sequence goes on from JAZHPH010000089.1 coordinate 329,813, forward strand.
TCTTAGTTGAGTGCAAAGTAATACTCTACAAGGATACATTTAATTGTGACTTTTTTGATGAATTTTTATAATTTTTTGATTCAGTGATTTTGATGCATAAATTGCCGCAAATTTCTTATTTTTCCAACTTAATCGTAACTTTAACAGAGGGTTAAAAAATTTTAGGTGAAGTAATCCTTGATCAACTAGTAAATTTAGGATAGGCAAAATATAATACGCATAAAGAAAATATAATAAGAATAATAGTATCGTACGATATTTTATGACACAACGTGCGTAACCCGAGATTTACAGAGTGCATTTTTGCACGAGCGTGCAGTAAATCGAGGTTTACGCCAGGGCGCGTCATACAGTGATAATGTTTACCGCAATAAGTAAATAATGTTTACCTGCAAACGTTTTGCGCATAATAAAAAGTCACGTCGTCTAGTTGACGCAAAAAAATGAAACTATTATGAAAAGGTACCGCTATATTAGCGCGTCCGAATTCCGAGAAAACCCGATAGTCGCTTGCAGCGTATGTAAGTAAGTGCGGCTGATATGTAAGGGAAGAGCTGAGCTGTGCGAGCATGCTAACATGAGCGGCAAAGAGTGCGTAGTGGGGGGAGAGAGCTGCCGCTGCTTTCGTGACGATCGGTCTGTCGGGCCGCCGTGATGGTCGCCTCTCGCCGATTCACTCCCCAGTAAAATGTGTACCCGGCGAGCCTATAAGAAGTATTCACTTCAGAAACTAACCTGACTGATATAATTAATATATTTTAGAGGAATATACTAATAATTATAATCCATATAAATAATAATTTATACGATTAATATGAAGAGCAATATTATAATGAGTCATTTATATACATGATACATATTATGTGTGTATGCTTTATATCGACGGTCCCTACGAAGAGTTAAACGGTTCAGATTTACTACGAAGAGTAGTACAGTTCATATTCGCCGCGGTGAAGAGTAGTACAGTTTAGATTCTCGCGGCGAAGAGTAGTACAGTTCCGATTCTCGCGGCGAAGAGTAATACAGTTCAGATTCTCCCGACAAAGACACCGTACAAACCCTACAGAAAAGTTATCCTACACCCTAAACAATAGTATATTTCGAAATAAATTATTCTGGTAATGGCTTACACTACTGAGAAAGGCATTTTTATTTTTAATAAAGCCACAGAAGATCACCACAGAAGATTTTTTTGAGTCCGGTTAAGTTGGATAGACAAGGCACATTCACCCATTCTATTGCCCTGGTAAAATCATTGCCGGGTTTTCGAGTAAAAACAGGCAAAAATGTTTCAATATTGGTGGATTCCGGCGAACAGAGCTCGCAAGAAACCCGGTACTGACGTCATGAATTTCGTATGCCGTTCTAGGTAAAAACCCGACAAGAAGTAATAAATGTTTTCTTAACACGTGCATGGAAAAGACCCGTTTCCATGCATCTAAATTAAATGACAAGCTTCTCATTTAGAGCGTGCGGGAGGGAATAGCTATTCCCTCCTGCTACTCAAAAATGCTTTAAATTTTTGAAAATTTTTTCATATTTCGTAAAATGTTTAAATGAATTTTGAAAGTTTCACATGACCCAAAATAAAAAACTTCTTATTCACTCCATATGCACTAAAACGGGTCTTTACATGCACTTATCAAAAAAAGTACAGTGTGCACAAGATGGAGACAAGTGCTAAAATCTCACCTCCGTTAGAAATAGCCCCCCCCCCCCTAGTTGCACAATATACTATTATTGACGTTATTTATAACGTCTTATGTGAGGAAATATATATATATATATATTATCATAATATCCTGATAATATCTGAAAGATATTTCGCCAGGAGAAAGTAAAGTTATGAAATGCAAATAGATAATGTCTAGGTTTTCAGGATCGCCGATGACGGGATACAAAATAAA
>JAZHPH010000089.1:366541-380554 GCA_037356405.1 Nasonia oneida
TTTGTACACAGCATGACACTGACTTTGTTAGGGTTAACCCCCAGTTTTACTTTATTACACCATTTCTCCACGAGGCCCAGTGCAAACTGCATTAGACCTGCTAGCACGGCCTCGTCATCCTCGGCACCCTAATCAGGATGACGATGTCGTCTGCATATGCCTGTGCGTTTATACCAGACTCGTTTAGGATGCAGAGCAAACTGTTCACCACCAGGCACCATAGTGTCGGTGACAGTACCCCTCCTTGTGGGCATCCATTCCTCACCACTCCTTTGCAATAGTACGCTCCCCAGGCAGCCACTATCGTCCTGGTCCTCAGCATAACGCTGATCCACCTAGCGACAGTTGCTGGTATTGCGTGCTCCTTCATACCTGCTGAAATCGCCTCGCCGGTCGTGTAATTGAAAGCCCCTTCGATGTCTAGGAAAGCCACCATTACCAAACCCCTGTTTTTCATGCCCTTTTAAATGAAGCTGACCACGTCCACCAACGCTGTGTCCACTGACTTTCCTGTCTGGTAAGCTTGCTGTTTGCTGTGCAGCGGCACTTCAACTAGTGATGACCGCGTGATGTGTCTTACCTGGTTTCAGCAGGAAAACCACCCTTGCCTGCCCCCATTCTTCCGGCACATATCCCAGTGCTAGACAAGCTCGGTACAGTTTTTCAATGGTGGGACTAATACGTTCATGCCCTGCTGCAGCAAAGCCGGGAAAATGCCGTCCGGACCTGCCGCCTTGTAGGGCTCGAACGGGCCCACCTTATTCTTGCCTTGTCTGTTACCCGTCTCGTCAGTGTTCAGTCCTCTCTGTGGGTCATCAGCTGAACGGCCTCTGACCTCGCCCCTTTCCTGAAGTCTGGAAAGTGGGTTTCCATTAGGCCCTCTAGAGCCTCCTGTCCATTCTTTGCCCAGTCCTCTGTAGCTAGCCTGATCGAGTCTGTCAGTGACTTCTTCGAGTTTTGCAGGATACTGCACAGCCTTGCCGTGCCTGATAACGTGCTTTGGCTTTTGCAGTATCGCTTCCAACCCTCCACCCCGGCTTTTTCGATCTCCTTCTTATATTCCTTTTGCTCCGCACTATGCGCCCGTTTGTCCTTGTTACTCTTCGTGTGCTTGGACCGGTTATATAGCCGCCTTACTTTCTTTCTGCGTTTCTCCAGTGACCTATTCCACCAGTGAGCGCCCTTTAATGGCCACTTCAGCCTAAGTACACAATTGTTCTCGTAAGAACTTATTATTATGTCCCTTAGGATCCTACTGCAGTGATAGATGTCCTCCGTTGTCCCGTATGTGACAGGAAAGCAACTGATCTTGGCCTTGAGTTTCTCTCTGTAACGTACCCAGTTTGTTTTCCTAGGGTTCCTTATGAGCTGGTCAAGTCCTTTGTCCGCTGAGTCTGAACACAATGTGTTGGTGATCCGACATGGAGACTTTTTCCGATACCCTCCAGTCCATAACCTTGGACCACACGTTCCTGGAGGCCAGGGTGATGTCTATGACCTCCTCCCTTACGGCGTTTTGGAACGTGGGTCTGCTGCCCGTATTAAGAAAGTCCATGTTCGTTCGCTGCTAAGGACTCCAATAGACTTTCTCCTCTAGAATTGCAGTCTGTGCTGCCCCAACATGTGTGATGTGCGTTTGTATCACAACCCATTATAAGCTTGGTGCCTTCGGCTTCGCATTCTCTAATTATTGCAACCATTTCCTCTGGTGGGCACGCTTCCTTGTAAGGAAAGTATGCTGCGGCAATCATAATGACTTCGGTACCCTTGTAGCTTACCCTCGCCGTACATAGATCCCTTGCACGTTCTAGTCGAAACAGGACTGCCGCTGATCAGTGTACTTATTCCGTTTAAGCCTGCGATTTTGCCGTTGTGAATCCAAGGTCTTGGATTAGGGAAACGCCTGTACGCACTCCCGCCATACGTCTAGCCAGAACGGCTGAGGCACTCTTACGATGGTGCAGATTAATTTGCGTAAACTCTATGGTGGTGTCCGGTACAGATCCGGCCCCATTTATATTGTTCACGCTGTTGCGTTGCCCCTGATCAGCCATCTTGTTCAAGAGCACCGCTGCCCGCATCTACCTCTATATTTACGTTATTAAGGCCGGGATCGATTTTCATAACCTCGACTTCCGTCTGTCTCGGCTCTTTCTTTGTCTTTTTCTTGAACGGGACAACGTGTGCCCTGCCGCCTCCACAAAAAGGTCTGAAGTCAAGGGCCTTCAGTGCCTCGACCTCAGTCCTCTCCAGCAGCGCCCGAATGGCCGTCTTCTCGTTCTTTTTCCCCTCGGTGCCCACTGTCACCGTTTTGGTTTCGGCGACCACCCAGGAGTCTCGGCTGCGGTGGCGGCGCTCACTTCTCTCTGAGCTCTCGAGACAGAAAGACGCGTTCGCATTCTTATACGTTTTGAATATAATTATTTGTGTTTCATATAAGCTGGATCTTTGTAATAACATATTACGTTTATAACAGATCGAAGGTAAGCTCGATGTGAATAAAGAAGTGTCATTTGCCACAAAAGTGTGTTAGTTATTTTCCCAAGACACGCCGATTATTTTTCAACATGTTATGGGCCCAGCACGCTTCCACTGCGCTGCTTAAGGCTTTGCTAGACCTGTGCGTGTACTTGGTGAAAATATCTCGCGAGTGAAGTGCTGAAAAATACGGGTTTTCTCTTTCAGTGAAAAGTTCGACGATCAAAGTTCGACGCTCTGCATTCCAGCTTCGACGTGCACCGCTCGACCTGTGGAGGACAGGACAAGCTACAGGGATCTCAGCGTGGTTTTGCTGCGGAGACGACCGGTGACTCTTTTGGGACTACTTCAGCTCGATTTGTGCAACGATGTCCAATCAGATAAAAAGAGTGTCGATTTGCTTGAATTAAACAGACCAGAAAAATCTGCAGTTGTTCTTGCTGCTCCAAGACCAGGAGCTGGGTATCTCGGAAAAATACCCTGATGATTCTATTTATCCAGAAATGGACGAAGAGGGAAACATCAAAATACTGACGTCAAGTGGTGTAAAATATGAGATAGGTAAAGCTTGAATTTTTGATATAAGCTCGAAAATTAAAATAAAAAAAAAACTCGTATTTCCACAACAAAATATGTACATATTAAATCTAAATAGCATGCTATTCAGTTCCAAACTAAAGCGTTGGCCAGTACATGCAGGGTAGTGTATATTGTTGCTGCTACACTGTGTGTACTGTACAATCACAGTTTTATTTTTTTTTATCTCTTTATATAAAAATCAGGCAATTAGTACTGCTTCTTTGATTGTCGTTCGTCAACTAAGCATATGCTTACTAAATTGCTACATGTGATAGAGTGCTAATTTTGATTGTTGTTCGTCAAAACAAGCAACTCATTTGTAAAATGTTCCTAGATAATTCTCAAATCGAAGAACGGATACTGGAATCCGTGAAAAAGGAAATCGAAAGTAATCAAACCGAAGAGGTGGCTTCGGCTACGCAGGTTGACCCAGGCCAACATGGGAATACTTTGTCCTCGAAGCTGGATTGTAACGAAGTCATAATTGACGGCAGGCCGACCAATAAGCTTGATGAAAGGGAAAGTGAAACGTCCAAATCGATGGATAATAATAGCTGGAAAAATAAATTTGAAGCAAACATGCTAGGTAAATCCACCCCAGTTATTAAATCAAATCAGTTTATACAACTGGGTTTGGGACTGAACAATTTCCGTCATGATTCGAGGACATCTAAGCTCGGACAGTTTTCTTTGAATAATACTGACAAAAATCTTGAAATTTCATAAATAACAGCTAAGCTGGATAAGTTGGAAAAGGAGAATGCAGATCTCAAAAAGACAATCGAAACGGAGTGCAATAGACTGCTCAGACATAAAGGGGCAATTAAAGAAAATTACTGCTGGATAGAAGAAACGGTACAGTTTTAGGCTGAACAGGATCGTCTGTGCGATGAAGCACAAGACGAATCAGCTGGACTTTCGGCAGATGCAGAAAATGCACAAAACAACAATCAACCGTCGAATCAGACCATCTCAAATAAAGTAACATCAAATGTTCATGTAAGTAGAGATTATATAGCAAAACTAGTTCAAGATGAAGTTAATAAGATAGATTCAAATAAAAGTATTGGAAATATACAAGACAAAATTCAGATCGAAGTAACAAATAGAGATAGTACTTTTCGTAGAGAATATAAATTAACTCAAAATTTAATTTAATTAAATTAATAATTAAAAAATATATATTGACTATATTACGCAGTAAAATAACATATGTAATAAAATGTAATAAAATGTAAAAAAAAGTTAACAAATCTGAAAATGTAAGAAAGTGTAAAAAAATGTATAAGAAAAAAGGTCCGAAATCCAACAAAAAGGTAGAATTTCTTACATTTTCTTACATTTTTTTACGTTTTATTACAATTTATTACGATTTATTACATTTTTTTTGCACTAGGTGTATTTTGTAATATAAAACATACAAATTTACCAAATACTTATTTAGTACTTCCTAAACACAAATAAACTTCCTGATACTATTTTTCTCTCTATCAATTAAACATTTTTATTATTATTGTACACTTATTAAAAAGTTATTAAATTCAGCAATTTATAATTTTAAAAATATATAAATAATAATATAAATAATATTCAAAAAGATTCTATTAATCTTAGCCAACGATAAAATTTATCACTAAATATCAACAATATTTTTGAATAATTATTTCGAAATAGCAAACGGGAACAATCTAGCATTATAACAATAATAATAATAATAATAATAATAATAATAATAATAATAATGTTAAAAATGTTTATTTAATTATAGCAAATATAAATCTAAAACATAATATTTTAAAGTAATAAAAGGTTGCATGCTTTTCTCCTAAAAATCATCTGCTAATCAAATACGAAATTGGCACGCTTTTCCCTTGAAAATCACCAGGAAATCATCTAATTTTAACTGAAGCTTTTTCAGTAGGGCTGCTGGTTGAGCCTTGATTGGACGAATTCGTCGCCGTCGACCCGGGTTGTCCAGGTCTCCAGCTTCTCGTCGTGCTCTGCCATTTTTGTAGAGCTCTAGAGGGGAAAACCCTAGAGGAAAAACTGAAAATTTGAATCCCGCCTGCCTCATATGTTATATAAAAAGAGAAACAAGAGGGAAAAAGAGAAGAAGGAAGAAAAAAACGGTTTTAGTTTTTCTTCGCTTGAGATCGTATATGTCGTGGCAAAACATCTACTTGCGGCACTTTCTTGTTGACCCTTTTGGTCGCCCACGTTTTGCTTTGCTAGTCTCCACCAGAGGAGTATCAGCTATCGGGGAATTACTGACGTTTTTCGCCCGTGTGACTCTAAACGAACGGCAAGCAACAACTACGCGTTTTTTTGGGTCTACCGAGCTTACGTGGCTCGTCCATGTTTACATCATGATTATTTGACGGCGCAGTGTTGCTTATAGTTTCCTCTTGAGAATCTTTATCGGTTGGAGGTTCTTCTCCATCCAAGTAGCGTTTCAAGTCGACGACATGGATCTTTTCAAACACCTCTCCAGTGTCACTTTCGAGTCTATAGACATATTGACCCAGTCGAGCAGTCATTCTAAACGGTCCAGCATACTTAGGAGTTAACTCGGCAACAATACCTTGAACAGCTGATGACAAAATACGATTGCGCTTCTAGACCAAGTCATTGATTTGAAATTCAACTTGTTTGCGTCTCGAATTATAGTATCTTGATTGCGGTAATTAGCCGTAAATCGAAGAGTTTGCACATCCGCTCTTCCCATTTACTTAGCGCAAGTTGTTCAACTTCTTGTCGTGAGGGTCACTCTTCTACTTGTTCGGTATTATGCGATGGTATCAGATGTCGTCCCATATTAAGAAAAGCAGGAATGACTCCCGTACACTCTTAAGTGACTGTGTTGTATGCGAAGGTGAGCTTGAGTAAAAATTATCCCAATTCTTATGCTCATTCTCGATGAAACACGTCACCATTTTCTTGAATGTGCGATTAACCCTCTCTACAGGGTTCACCTGGGCGTGGTGTAATACTCCGTGCCATATTTTTGTAGGAACTGGTCAAGCAGTTTATTGCGAAACTCCGTACTGTTATTTAACAAAAATATGTCAGGTACACCAAAGCGTAAAAAGACTCGCTTGTTGAATTCTTTCTTGACTGCATTTATATCAGCCTTGCGTATGAAAACCACTTCGATTCATCTAGTGAGAGTGTCCATAAATATAAGGATATAGCAGTATCCCTTAGTAGAACGAGAAAAAGGGCCCATAATGTCGCTGGCTACTACTTCCTATGGTCAATAAATTTTAACGATTAACAACGACTCCTAAGTATTACTACATCAAGTCAGTGCAAACGTTTTTCGAAGCTATCTGTACTGATGATAATATCATCCAAGTAAGAAAAGGTATGTGGCTCCAACTCCGGCCTTATGATCTTATGAGCCAGCATATCCTCATATCATCGGTATCTGGTAATTCGCCGAACTAAGGTCAATGGTCGATACATAGCAATCATGCTGCAACTTGTTCAATATTGCATCCGTGTATGGGAACGGGTATGCACTTGCCTTAGAGACGGCATTAAGCTTCCGATAGTCGATGCAAAATCTATGGTTACCGTTAGATTTCCGCATCATGATTACTGGACTCTACCAGTCACTATTAGATCTTTGTATTATCTCTGCCTTCAACATCGTCAGAACTTGAGCGTGCATTTCCTCCTGTAGCTTCTTTGATACTGGATAATATCGTTGTTTAATGGGCCTTGCAGACCCCACCTTGATGGCATGTTGAATCAACGTAGTACAACCTAACACCCTTTCTCCGTCTGGAAGCCATCTATTCAAGACTTCTTCTAGGCGAGTTCGCTGTTTAGAGTACATCTGCTAAACAGATAGCCACAAGGGCATTAGCCACCCCATCCGTAAGAGAGGAAAGTTCTAAAGGGACTAAGTTCTCTGTTTCCTCAATCTTTAGTCGATTCTTTCTAGGTAGGGGTATCGCATTAAACGCCCGCATAATGTCAGTTCCAAGGATACATTCTAAGTCAAGCTGACACATGATCATGACTTTTAAGTAGCAGTGTTGCCCAAGGAGGTCAAATGGCAACTCTACATAACCATAAATTGTCACTAGTTGTACATTGGCAAGCTTCGCACCTGGCCTTTTATAGAGGATTATTGATTGGCTACGAGCCGAGGCTTTTTGTATGTTAATAAGGCCAATAGCAATGCAAGCGGACCCTAAATCACAAAGGGCAAGCAGTCGAAATCCGACGATTCCAACCTGAGTCCACCAACAACTACAATCTATGTCGGAAGGCGAGTCTCCTTTCAGAGGCATAATTTCATTACCTCCTGTCTACCCTTAAGATGGGTTTGAGGTCCCTTTGGTGTCCTCGTGAAACGTAGAGACCCCTTCTACTATTTCTCTTGGACTTTTCCCGCTTTCTGCGAGCATTCTGGGTAGAATATCCTATAGTAACAGAGTCAGCCACATCCATAACACTTGACTGGAGGCTTGGCTAGACCATAACTTGACTTGCTTGACTTGCCTTATGAATACTAGCGGGCTCACGTTGCAGTTTCTTTTCATCCGGAACCTCTTCAATGTTAACCGAGGATCAAGTGGCGCGGTAGCGCCACGAAGGCGGGTTTAAGAAGCATACGAAGCCGCAGTCCCGTGACACTATTTACTTCTATATTGGTGTTCGGATTTTTCATTATACAGAAAAAAAAATACTTATCATTAATGATTTATAACTGTTAGTAAGGATTTTTGGCTTATTAGAATGTTTTCTGAGCTAAACTATGATTTCCAACAAAAATATTAGTGAAAAGGCTGCTTATTTTTATAATATGTGTAAACATTATTTTTATAAAATTAGTCCAGATGGAAGGGATGCTGCGGTTAAATATTTTTGCAAATATGCTGTTTTTTTAAAGCCATCTATTTGTGAATATGAGATGACGAATGCGTTATGCATTCGTGCACATTATAAGATGAAATCAGTAAATTTGGTCCAGATAAAAGGGATGTTGCGATTAAATATTTGTGCAGATATAATTTTTTTGTAAAGTTATTTGTGAATATGAATTGACGATTTATGTATTCATGCATTTCACAAAATGTTATCTGCAGATTTGATTTACATAAAAGGGATGCTACAAATAATTACTCGTGCAGATATAATCGTTTTTTTAAAGTTTTGTGTTCGTGACATATAATGACAAATGCTGTAAGTATTCATTCATATCACAAGATAAAATCCGCAATTTTTGGTCGAGATCAAAGGGATGCTGCAAATAATTCTTTGTGCAGGTATAATCTTTTTTTAATTCGCAACGGGGATACGGAATAAATACTCATGCATTCGTGTACAATTGAAATATGGCTATATTCTTCAAGACGTTGGTACAATAGTTCGCGCGTCGCGAGAGGACGAGTTCACACTCGCGGATCGTACTGGAGACGAGCCGACGACTCAGTAGGAGCGAGCCTCGGCTTCGGCGTCTGCAGCCGACTCGATAATATATAAATCACGCAATAGCTAAGGTGACGAACTTACAGTTTCGACGCGCGCGTTGGTTTCTCGGTCGCCGCGTATCCGTCGGCTGTCGACGGGGAAAAGTCCTGGATGGTCGGGAGGCGTCCCTCTGGCTGGGGCAATGACGTGCTGGGGTACCCCGGGTGCTCAAGGTGATGGTGGCTCGGGTATGCTCCTTCAGCGGATAGTCTCTGGTCGTCGATGCTCTCTCACGTCTCGTCGATACGGATAATCGCGGGTGGTATACCGGTAAAAGATCTCGCAGGTCTTCACTGTACTCGCGCTTTTTCCTATCTGTCCTCGCCTGCAGAGTCCGCGCGCACTTCCCGAGTATCGCCGAGCTAGCAACGTCGCATCATGCATGAAATGGTCGCGCGACGCGGCGAGCGCGCGAAATACGAATTCGCGTTCGCTCGTTACAATGTAGAAATCATTCGAGGTTAGTGCATCAGAACAATCAGTGATTTCATGTTAACGATAAAACTTTTACAATAAAACCATGGTCAAAAGTAGCTGAATATACTTATATTTTATTTTTAGGAGAAATATGAAATACCTAAAAAAATTTACTAAAAAGGACTAAAATCTCAAAAAATTAACTTTTAAAAAAGTAAATGGTTAGGCAATTTTGATATATTCCGCAACGAAATAACAGATAAAAAAGAACTGAGATCAATCAAACAAAGTCCAGTTTATGATATTTAATCATAATGAAGCAACAACATTTTTTGTGGTCAATAAAGGACTTACTTAACTTAAGTTGAGTTAAGTTATATACTGATCAATTAGAAAATTGGCTGTCTCAAAGCACAAATGAATTAGTCTTCGACGCAAATGGAGCGGCAAAACACAAATGAATTAGTCTTCGACGCAAATTCAAATGCATCATCGTTGTGTGCTAAGTACTAAATCTACAAGGATACATTTAATTGTGACTTTTTTGGTAAATTTTAATAATTTTTCGATTTAGTGATTTTGATGCGTAAATCGCCGCCATTTTCTTATTTTTCTAACTTAATCGCAACTTTGACAGAGAGTTAAAAAATCTTAGGTGAAGTAATCATTGATTAACTAGTAAATTTAGGATAGGCAAAATATAATACGAATTAAGAAATTATAATAAGAATAATAGTATCGTACGATATTTTATGACACAACGTGCGTAACCCGAGATTTACAGAGTGCATTTTTGCACGAGCGTGCAGTAAATCGAGGTTTACGCCAGGGCGTGTCATACAGTGATAATATTCACTGCAATAAGTCAATAATGTTAACCTGCAAACGTTTTGCGCATATTAATAAAGTCACGTCGTCTAGTTGAAGCAAAAAATTGAAGTACCATGAGTAGGTACCGCTATCTTAGCGCTATGTAAGGGAAGAGCTAAGCTGTGCGAGTATGCTAACATGCGCGGCGAAGAGTGCGTGGTGGGGGGAAAGAGCTGCCGCTGTTTTTGTTACGATCGGTCTGTCGCGCCGCCATGACGGTCGCTGCTCGCCGATTCACTCCCCAGTAAAATGTATACCCGGCGAGCCTATAGAAGTATTCACTTCAAAACTCTCAAGATACTACGTTTCATTTTCTTTATTGGTGAACAACTAAAATTTACTCTTTACATATTATAACGTCATAAAAACACCATAATTACAATGGAACGGTCATGGCAAGTTACGTAGTAAGTTTCTTGAGAGTTCTTCCTAATTGAACAGTGTGCAATTTAACTTAAATTTAAGTAAGCCTTTTATTAACCAAACAAAATTTTGTTGCTTCATTATGATTAAATATAATAAACTTGACCTTGGTTGATTGATCTGAATTTTTTTTTATCTGTTATTTCGTTGTGGAATATATCAAAATCGCCTAACCTTTTACTTTTTTAAATGTTAATTTTCTTTTTTATGTTATGGAAGGCGTGTTTTTAAAAAAGTTAAGAAAAATGTATAGAAATTCGAAGATAGCTGTTTTGATTGGGAACAAACTAGTGAACGGAGAAGACAGCAATTATAAAATGAAGAAAACTGCTTTAAACTATGAAAAAACTGTTGTCTTTACTTAATAATAGTTATTATCTGTTGTATTTATTTTTTTACTTATTTTTTGAATAGTAAAATTTTACACCTGAAAAAAAAAGAAATCCTACTGAAGTATCTAGCAAACTAAATAAAACTAAAGACAATAAAAGATTACTGTTATCTGTGTCTCAATTCTGACATTTTTCTGCTATCATCTACAGTTTATGACGTTTTTTTTCAATTGTTTTCATTTCTCTTTCTCGTTAGGGATTGAAGATATCGTTATTATTTCATATAAAAGTAAATATCGTATTATGTATTACATTTTAGTACAGAATATAAATGTTATGATTGTTATAATCTTACAATTTACATTATTTTATAAATGTAAATATAAAAAATGTTTAACTAATATCATTTTTGTTAGATTTTGTTTATATTATTAATACTGTCATCAAATAATTACAAAGAGTTTAAAAACATTTTTTAATATTCAAAATTAATTTCTATTCTATTCTTTAATTTTAAAGCCGGTCATATGTACTAGTAGCTATTATTACTTTTGTTGCATGTTGGCTGTATTGAACATATTCATTTATACTCAACGGTAATTAATTCTTATGAAACGTTTCCAAAGTCGTCCTTTTGATTGATTAGAATTTATCAATCTGGCGATCCCATTGGAGCATTTCAAAAACGTTCCACAAGAATTAACTACCATCCAGTGTACATCTAATATTTAACAGTATATTTAATAATGACACGTCAAATAATTAAGGGGATGTCGGCGCAAAAGCTTTGCAAATCCGCCACGGTGTATTTTGTATTTTCAAACTTCTAGAAAAACAGAAAGTCCGATCGAATTTTTTTTTCGGTGGAACGATTTATTAAAGTTAACATTACGGCGCTACAGACTCGGTTTTTCATTTGCAAGCTTCATTTAAAAAGTTTTATGTAATAGAAAAATAGCGTTTTTTGGGACGACATCCCCTTTAATATCAGCACAATTAATTTGTAAATCGCGAGCGAAGCGAGCGATTTTTGCTAGTGTAATATTACTAGAATTACAACACAACAAGTGCACGTGTTCCAATGCTGAGAACTTGTTGACATACGTAGCTTACACCATGGCAAACGTACGGACCAAGCGCAGAGCGTCGGTCGGTCTGCGCTTGGTCCATACGTTTGCCATGGTATAACTCCAGTACGTACCTACCGCCGGTTTCTACTTAATCGGAATCAAGTGGCGCGGTAGCGCGACGGAGGCGAGTTTGAGAAGCAGACGAAGCTTTGGCACCCGCGACACTATTTACTTCTATATTGGTATCCGAGATTTTACTTTTAAGAAAAACGATACTATCCATAATTGTTTCTAAGCAATTTTTATAAATTATTACAGTCGTGTGCTAATCAGTGATTTTTAATAAAAGTTGTCAAAAAAAACGCTGTCATGTATATAATATAAACAATCTTGTATATGATTTGCTCTAATCATTATCTTTTTCTCCAGTATGAAATGACGGTGAAGTTAGCCGCCTTCAGAGTGAAAGGAGGGTGAAGTTAGCTCGAGGTCTAGGTGGTGCGCTCCGTGGTTTTTGGTGTCAAGGTATAAAAAACATTCAAGGGCGGTATCTAGGTGTACAGGGTGGCCGATGACGAGGTCTAGGTGGTCTGCACCGTGGTTTTTGGTGTCTAAGTGTAGAAATAATTCAAAAGGGGTGTATATCAGAACAATTAGTGATTTCATGTTAGTGATAAAAATGTTACAAAAAAGCTGTGGTTAAAGATGCTCATATTTTATCTTTACTACGTCGAATATGAAATACTCAAAAAAATTTACAAAAAAGGATTAAAATCTCTAAGAAAAATTAACTTATGAAAAAGTAAAAAGTTAGGCGAGTTTGATATATTCCGCAACGAAATTACAGATAGAAAATCAATCAAACAAAGTCAAGTTTATCATATTTAATCGTAATCAAGCGAGGAGCAACTCTCAAGATAATTACTATTTAACTTGCCATGCCCGCAAATTAAATATTAATTATCTTGAGAGTTGCTCCTCGCTTCATTCCGATTAAATATGATAAAAGTAGTATATGGGCTGGTATGGAGAGACTGGGCGTGGCCTAGAGTGACGTCATCAGTCCCGTGGCTGGCACCAGTTCTTTATGTAAACAGAAGGCCATGTTTATATCAACAGTAGCTGATAAGGTTAATAAACATGATTTACGACTGCTACTGTCATAAACAGTCTGTCATCGATAGGTGACTTTTATTTGTTTATTTATAAATAATTATAAATAATTTTTAAACAAAAGCTATATCATGCATACGATGCCAGCCCTCCCCCTTTTACCTCAAGCAGACCCGAGCACGACTCTCTCTCTCTCTCTTTCGCTATCTACTCCATACCGGCCCCGAGCTTGAACGCACGTGCGCGACTCTCGCTATACCAGCCTGTAACCCCCCTCTCCTTTTACACTATAGCAGCCCCGAGCTCTGGCACGGTGGCTCACGCCGCTGCTGTACCGGACCCGCTTCTCTCTCTCTCTCTCTTCCCTCTCTACGCCATACTCGCGCGCATCCTCCAAAGCCGCCGTCTACCTGTCTCTCGCGTATACCTGCTGTTCGGCTTTTATTGCCCTAGCGCCGACTCTGATCCTTTCTGCGCTGTAAAGAGAGATAGATTGTTCCACCTATATAATTTATATGGTGCCCCTGAAAATAGCCGATTGTTTTTTGAAATATATATTATTGTAATTAGCGTTTCAGCTTGCTATAGCCGTCTTTTTCGGGGCGCGAAAAGGTGTTTGTGGAAAAGGATTTTTGATTCTGTAACGAGGCGAAGGAGGAGGAGAGGATTTTTTAGACAGATTATTATAACCGCTTTTCTCTGGATACGAGAAAGTGTTGGTTGAGAATGATGACTGATTGTTCTGCTGTCTTGGCTCCATGCTTCGCATTAGAGGCTGTCTCTCCTCCCACGTAGAACCTTTTTTCTGCTCTTTGCTCTGCTCCTCTCCCATGGTCGAGTTGCTGCTTTGCCGGTCGCTTCACGAATGATTCACATTGAAATGAACGTATGCATATACAGGGTGTTTCGTTTTAATCCGACCACGACAAAAAACCATGGAAAAACTAATTTTAACGAAAAATGACCTTAACAAAAGTTGAAGGGGGTAAAGGGGGCCATCGAATGACACAAACACCTATCACCTTGAACTCGATTTTCAAGGTCATTTGTGGGTAATTGTGATTTGTTTAAATAGGAACCTCTATTTTTGACCTTGGAATCGGATAGAGCGGAAAAAATTACGTCGTAAAGGATATTTTAAGTTTGCTTTAGTAACCTTGAGAAGGTCAATTCAAGGTCAAATAAGAAGTATCAGCCTAAGATTGTTTTCCTTTCAATTTTTTCGTAGAATTATCATTTTGTTATTG
>JAZHPH010000089.1:380918-418637 GCA_037356405.1 Nasonia oneida
TACTTCTTATTTGACCTTGAATTGACCTTCTCAAGGTCACTAAGGCAAACTTGAAATGTCATTTTCGACGTAATTTTTTCCGCTCTATCCGATTCCAAGGTCAAAAATAGAGGTTCCTATTTAAACAAATCACAATTACCCTCAAATGACCTTGAAAATCGAGTTCAAGGTGATAGGTGTTTGTGTCATTCGATGGCCCCCTTTACCCCCTTCAGCTTTTGTTAAGGTCATTTGTCGTTAAAATTAGTTTTTCCATGGTTTTTTGTGGTGGTCAGATTAAAATGAAACACCCTGTATAAATCATACAACTGGCAAAGTATGCCTGAAGTCTCCTTTTATTATCAAAATTTTACCTCCAAAAATTTTGTCATTCTTAGAAATATCGCGAAAAAATATATCAACTGCATTGAAAGCACATTTAGGTGTCATTGATATTTCGTATAACTTTATATATTAACTTCGTATAACTTTATAACCGAATAATAACTTTTGAAGTTATTATTTGGGACAGAACTGTTTTTTGAAGCTCCATTCCATATGCAGATTGAGGTAAGATATTACATGTAGTTTCTTCTGTTATATCTAATAGAAATATAAATAATATGTGGGTAGTTTTACCATCTTTTAGTAAATTTTCTGCTATTCCTGTCCATGCAAATAGTAAAACAGGAATATTTAATTTATTTTAGGTACATAATCAATAAATTTAGTAAAAAAACTTTTTCCACTTCCTACCGGTTTATCAATAAAGAAGTTATTATTATAATTTTCTAGCTTATTAATATTTTCAATACTATGTCTTTCTGTAGATGCTCACGTCACAGGGGCGCATCTTTGTACCGCTGTGTTGCGTATGATTGTAAGCCTCGATGATTTTTTGCACCACGTCGATGTAACGTTGCGTGTTATTGTGAGAAAAGTATCGCTACATTCGTTCGTATATAGTACGGTTTAGTCTTTCGAGCTGTACGGAATTTGATGTCGCGTTTATCAAAAATTCCTGAAACGTCGAGCCTGCAAACTCCTTACCCTTGTCGGATTGTAAGAGTATCGGGACGCGACCCTTGCTGCGTTTGAGTATTCGTCCGAAGGCTGCGGTGACGTTGGCTGTAGTTTTGCCGCGTAGAGGCTCCAGCCACGCGTGTTTAACGGGTCTGTGAAGAGCATAGGCGTAATAATTTGCCTTTTCGATTTACACGCACGAGATTGCGCGCACCCGCGTAACCAGCCTCGTGCGAGACATCGCAGTATTGCTGCTCGTACGACGACGACGAACGACATGCTTAAAAGTTTGCGAGACGTAGACACTTGCTCTTTGCTCGATTTCTCGTCAAAGCAGGCGATGCCGGTGATTCGCTGCTGCCGCTAGCGTTGTTTATTTCCATCAACGCGTCGATACTCTCTTTACTAGGCAGTCGTCGTTTCGCTGTATTATTTGGCTCTGTCGAATTTTTACCAATTTTCACTATTTCCGGGTTTCCAATCAGCTTTATCGGTGTGTCGACTGTCTCGATTAATTTGGCGAAAGGTAAACGGCCGATGGGCACTTCCGACTGATCCAGTGTTTTTTTCCTGCGTGCGACAACGTCGTTAATCAGTTCTATAATGTTGGAAATCTTGTATGGGCCGGCCGTCTATACTGACTCTGACAGTGCTATCCCACTTGAGACGAACGCCGGCAACGGTTTTCCAGTGTTTCAGCAGAAGGCGCGATTTTTGAGCGTAACTCTTGGGCACGCTGTCGAGTATAATTTCTTCAGTCATTGGTGCCGATGTGGCCTCTATTTCGTCGACGTCGCTCTCGTAATCGTGTTCATCGTGACGTTCGGAATCTTTGAAAAACAAATATCGCCGCAGTACTTGTAAATAGTTTTGACATTTTTCACGCTCATCTGTAAATTTATTCGAATATAGAATTGTGTGCATCTCGGAATCGAGTCTCGAGAGATTGTCGCCGCACGTTTGAACAGAGTTTTCACACGACTCGTTTACTACTGGCAATGCTGCTGCTGGCTGAACGTTTTGCATGCGCGAAAACATATCTTCGGGCACGATAATCTCGTTTTTCTCGCACGATCCATTTTAGTCTTGCGCTGCTGCTGACTTTGAATTAAATAACTTTGAGACAAGAGCCCCGATAATAGGTACGAGTAGAAGCGGCAAAAAAGCACCACCGTGCTGTACGAGAACTCGTTTCTTTTTCTGCCAATCGCTGACAGATTTCTTATTATTGCAAATCGTCAATTTTCTCAACACGTTTTTGTGCTTTTTGAGTCGTCGTCTATGCGAGTCTTTGATTTTGATCACACCTTGCAAGATATTCAAAGCGCACTCCCATATGCAACGCACGAGTCTCTTGTCGGCTGTGCGTAAAAGAGCCGTATGTTGTTGGCCGTCCGTGTGACAAAGAGCGTTCAGTACAGCTACTCGTTTTCTGTTGAAATGCTTGGTGTCGAGCGCAGCCACGGGTATACGACAGCCAGCCTGTTTCTTCTTCGATGTTGTTGGCGATGAACTTTGTGCGTCCATACCGGATGCATAGTATTTTCTGACTATTCAGTATAATGCTTGGCGCGCAATTTATTTTACGTTCGACAAGCCGTCGTAAAACGAATTGTGCATCGTACCCTCGTGCGTTGTGCACGATGCATATTATATTTTCAAAGTCCGTTTTGTCACGTACTACAAACTGTAGCAGCTGACCAATGGGATCTTCGGTAAATACATGCTCGCGCACACCGCACGAGGGACACCATTCTGAAATGTCGTCAGAACCTATGCATTCTGTGCAGACTTGCTGTGCAACACAGACATTCGGGACGTGCATCTTTATGCTTTCATCGCCTCGATACGATGCTTCTTGCATCGTTTCCAGATCATAGAAAACATAAAGATATTTTATCGCTGAAGCATCATTTTTTTCGGCTGTATAAAACAGTATTGATTATAACCGTGTGTCGACTTGCAATGTCGACACCAATTTTTGCCGCTCTCGTGCTTACCGCGCTGCCGGTTCACGCTTTTGCAGCAGGTAAGCGAAATTTGCAGCACATCGAACAATCGCTTGTGCTTCGCTTTGTATGATCCCGCAACCGAATGGTTGCAAAAACATACATCGCCGAAAAAACTGCGATTTCTCGATGCGCATTTTTGCAAAGCTTCGTTCTCGCTACAGGGTGGCGAGACGAAGCAGCGCGAACACAGCTGCCTACAGTTGTGATCCTCGATATTACTGTAGGCGCCATTGCAAAAAGTACAGAAAAATTTTGCCTTCGCAGCTCCAAAAATATTGACGATTACGTCGTAATGAAGCTCGGAGTAGAGCAAAAATATTACGGTTGTGCAGGCATCGCAGTGTCCGGCAACCTTCGCGAGGTACGAGAACGATCGAAGCATGCATACGGATTCATCGCAACTTCCTCAGCGGTCTCATCCCGAGTCGCAAAGCCCTCGAAAACCTCGGCTCTCGTAGGACCAAACTCGGGAGCTGGCTTGTAGCGGAACGAGAGCAGAATCATCGCAGCCTCCATCGTTTGCTCGCTACCTCTCAGCGGTGCTGGAGCGTCCCCTCTGTAGACAGCCTGCTCGGAGACGCCAGGCCGATCATCGCCGTGATCGCTGTCCTCTATCTCGCTCTCAGCATCATCCTCCATGGGCTCCTCCATAGGAGCTTGTATATCCTCCTGCTCCTCCTATTCCTGCTCCTCCTGCTCCTCCTGTTCCTGCTCCTCCTGCTCCTCCTCCCCCTCATCATCCTCCTCCTCCTCGGATGAAGTAGCTCGCTGTGGTGAAGGAGGTGACGACACAACAAACAGCGTTGCGACGCTGTCGTTCTCCTCAGCGTCCTCCTCAGGGTAATTCGAGCTACAAGAAGAACAAAAATAAAGTACTATTTTTTTTTAAACTGATTCTAGGGAACACTCTAAATACTTACCATGTTCCTCGATGATATGCCTCAGACAGTACACATCGCCTGCACCGCGTTCCACCAAAAAACTGCCGACGATTTTTAGCACAACACTAGAATGTTTAAAGTATCTCTGATAAAAATCAGCAATCCAGCGGTACACGCAATGCGTCAGCAAGCAGCGCAGCTCGCGTCGCAGCCTCTCCTCGCACATCCGATGAACGCGCACGTACCACTCGCGGGTACACTTCCTCTGCACAGGTAGGTGACGACCCTTGAGCGCGTTGGCTACGCGCAGGATCGCATCGCAAACTTCGTTCGCAGCACTGGACATTTCTGCAACACGTGGTAAGCTGGCTCTCTCAATGACACGCATTTCGAGAGACTGATGACTGCGCTAGTGTACGGAGGAGTTTTTTAGACGGCTCAGAGCTGATATGAAAATATCATGCCTTTCTTAGGAGTGATTTCATCGAATAAGAAGAATGCAGAGCAGAACAACCGTTAAAGAGGGGGATTTGTTTTAAAACAGCGCATATTTTTAGGCACGTAGCAGTCATAAACCTTAGGCGGATAGCGAATGTCTCAGAGAATGGGCCGTCGCCACCGCTAGATCCGATGATACGGGCCAAACAGTTTACACTTCTCAAGTGTCTAACGGAGATCCGATGATTCGTTCTCTGTTTAGTTTTGAAAACTAATCCGTTGGCGATAATAAAACAAAGCCCGAGTCCATGATTACACGATACTTTCTGGAGCTGATTCGCGAGACATTGAGAACCTTTCTTTCGCTCTCACCCGTCTTCGATTTTTTCTGATAAGCCCACGACGCTGGAGCTCAAGTGTATACAAATAATCCAGTCCGAGTATAGCGTTACCAACGGTCTCGCATTCTTAAGACAACGAACGTCGTTAAAAGGCAATGAGTGTAGAGGTGCAGTCCCCCTCTACCTACGTGCAGACATTTTTGCCAACGATTTACGTTTATGACACGGCTTGCACTGATCAGTCCGCTCTGAGTCCCCACAGAGAGCACATACGTGGCCACCATCATGGCAGAATTGAAAAAATTAGCAGCCCAATGCGATGCGCTTCTCGCAAGTATCGAAGCTAAAAAACGTGATCGTTGTCCTCTATCTCGCTCTCAGCATCATCCTCCATGGGCTCCTCCAAAGGAGCTTGTATATCCCACCTGCTCCTCCTGTTCCTGCTCCTCCTCATCATCCTCCTCCTCCTCAGATAAAGTGGCTCTCTGTGGTGAAGGAGGTGACGACACAACAAACAGCGTTGCCCGTGCATCTTGGATATGGATTCGCCGAGAGCACCTTCGCCTCCACCATCATCAGCAGGCGACGACAACGACGGCGACGGCAACAACGTCCAAGGTACGCCACCGACAGCACGCCGCAACCGCAGCGTACCTTACAACTTTCATCGGATGCCTACTCCGCCGAAAGAGTTGGTGCCTGGTTTACTGCGATGAGGGCCCACACGTCAACTGCGCCAATAACGCGCTACTCGCAAGAGTAGGTTATCGCTTGTTTATAATTTATAGCGTAGAAATTTAGAGTGTGTGTGAGGGTGTGTAAGTATGTTTGTGTGTGTGTGCGCGCGCGTTCGTGTGTCATTTTATTATTTTATTACCTTGTAAGCTGAGTCATTCGACTCGTACGCGTTTTTTAGTAAATAAATATTGTGCCAGAATTTCTCTTTTTATGCGTGCGAAACCCCCACTCCCATCAACGATCCCTAAAGCCGAAATTTAGAGTAAGCTTTGCGGCACCAAGTAGTAGAGTTATACATAGTATATCATAGTATAGCACCCAATCTTTTAGTAATATTGCCTAAAGCTTGCATTGGCGGACTCAGCAGATTCAAAAATACTGTAGCCAGATTATACAATCTTCTAAATGCTCTCCAGCAATATTGCTGCAAGAAGTAATTTTCGTTTTTGGATTTCATTTCAAAAAAACAATATGTGTATTATAGCAATATTGTCTAAAGATTTTTTGCAATATTATGTCAATATTGTAAAATAAAGGTAAAAAACATTAAATTAAAACAATTATGTAAATGTTTTTATATGCTCTCATGCCCGTTTTAATTGTTTTAATTTAATTTTGTTTACCTTTGTATACAATATTGACATAATATTGCAAATAATTTGCAGACAATAATTGTATTAATTATTTATTAACTATTCATTAACTGTTAATTAATTTCCGATTCACCCCTTACGAATAGTTCAGCAAATATACCTTATTCCGGTTACGCCTGTATATTTTTGGTATATTTTCCGTTCATTGCTGGTTATTTTCGGTTTACCTTAACCCCTTAGGAGTTTTGGGAATGAAGTGAACTTATATTCGAAAACTATCAATAACCAGACACATTTTAATACAATAGAGGAATTATAAAGTCACTTATACTTTCTTCTGGCAACTCGTGTGCCCACTTTGCTACCTGTCGTGCCACGTCGATGTGACTAGCGCTGTGATTATTCATTTTTTTGTTTTGTTATTTAATTATGCGCAGTAGTGAACGAAAATGAATAAAGGAGAATCCGAAAAATGCAAAATTTTTAATAAATAAAAATAGAGAACATTTTTGATTGTTTTTATTTTATAATATTTCTCTCAGTCTGAAATCATCACCATGTCTATACTTGACTTTGTACAGCATAAGCCGGTAACTTAAAGAAAGACGAGAAGAGAACTAAAATTACGAAAAGAGAAAAAAAACAATTCTTGACTTCTCCGAATATTAAATCATGCAGTGATTTAATTATTTATCTGAGCGATTTGCAGAACTTAGAGCTCTATTCTCTTTTTTAAAGTTGTTAGAGATAATTTCTTCACTTCCTGATAAATCGAAAAAAAATATTTTTCTCGCATTCGTCCAAATAAAATTTTCTATAGAATTAATATTCCTGATTAATTATAAACTGCCAGTTTACATTTTTCCGCCTCAGAATATTCAGCGTTCACGCGAATTCCCAATTTTTTTACTTTCGAAATGTTCGAATTACAATCTTTTGCGATAGTTGATTCTTTCGCGGCTCTTAACAGAAAGTGGTTCCCAGGATAAACTCAAAAGGCGAATTCCCAACGTTTTATTGATTGTTGGTGGCCCTGAAAAGGGCCGGTTGTTTTATCTTTTTACTGAGGTCGGGGCGGGAGAACTCGTTCAGGCGAGCGATAGCGCGGCCTCTTCTGGAGCTTTCGGATGGAGAGAATACGGCTTCCAGATCTGCTACGATGGGCCTCCAAGGTCTCGTGGAGTTTTACCGTGACTTGTGTCAAGGTTTTCTGGTGTTGGCGCGCTCTTCTCTTGGCGGCGGCAAGCCGACGGGGATCTCGTAAGCTGGGGCTGCGGAACGTCGTAGGCTCGAGGAGTGAGCTCCCTTCAGGAGGCGCGTGTATAAGCCGTGGTCTTGTAGGCTTTCTGAAGGATGCAACTCTAAGACGGGCTCTGGGGACGATGCAGGCTCTGCTGACTTGACCTTGAGTGTCTCTTGATGCACGACTTGCGCAGGGAGAGAGTCTGAGAGCACGAGGGGTTTTCGTCGTCCGAGAACGATAACTTTTTTTTCTCTGTCCACGATTCTCATCAGCGCCGGCTCCTCCTCGGTTTCTGCCGGTGTCGTAGCCGTGTGTCTCCTATTGCGCCGTCTAGGAGCCTCTCTAACTGAAAGAACGAACTAGCGTCGTAGCACGTGGACACGGCCGAACGTTGCCAGGGACCTCCTAATACTCCTCCCGGGAACAAGTCAACCGGGTGGGGTTTCGTTGGATCCTGGTCGTGCGGCCGCGGACGTCTAGTCGCTCTTGCCGAGCTCGTGCCGGGAAGCAAGCTCCGGCCGGCTCGTACTTGGCTCTGTAGTCGCAAGGACTGGCTTGCGTTCAAAAGATAGAGAGAAAGAGAGGGTGGCATTGACGGGAGTCGTAGGCAACTTAGACATCCGCGAGACTAGGTCTCGACCGGTCGTCTGCCTTGCTCGACTGCGCTCGAGCAACTAAACTATGTTCGCGAGTCGACTGATTTATATACTCTCGTGGATCTTGAAGGGAGTCCGTATCTTTGCGTGTAGCCGTGGAGAGTGGGGATGTCCGTGAGATAGCGTCTCGGGCGGTCGTCCGCTCCGCTCGACTATCCGCGGTGGACTGCGTTTCGCGAGTGATTGTCGGGCTTATGAGCCCCGAGCGCGGCCCTCAGAGAGAGCCCAGAGTCTCGTCGTCTTTTTGTCGTCGGAGAGTTAATGTCCGGGAGAAAGTCGATTTTTATTTTTGTTTCTCTCTTTCTCTATTTTTGTAATTCTCCCTAGGCTGGCCGTCCGACGAGATCGTCTCGAGCTCCTAGCCGAGCGTCGAGAGTGGGGGTACGTCTGCACCGAGCTGGGGCCGGGAGGCTACTGACAGTCACGCTCGCGTGCGCCCGGCTTTTATGGACGTTCGGTAAGTAGCGCCGATGCGTACGAGGAGTGGGGGTATTCGTGCGCAAGAGACTGCGGGAGAGCGGGTGTCATAGTGTCTCTATGTACACCTACACTAATGCAACTACACCGCGCGCTTGCAGGTATACAAGCTGCTCACTGAAAAGTCTCACGCCGTGAGCGAGTTGACAGATGATGTGCGTGTAACGTCACACGATAGGCTAGGTCAACAGCGTCGCCTTTCGCATTCAATCTCGGCACGCAAGAGCCACGCTACTCTACCGCTGCTTATGTCGCTGCTCGCAGTATTTCCAATAACGAGTGATTTTCTTAATACACTCACTGCATGCCAACCACTGGCAAGATCCGCTCCCAATTTCTGACGACGAAACAATATTCGTCGTGCCGCAAGCTAGATTCACGCCTCGACAACTTGGCGTGTTTACGAGTCCGCGCTTAAGCGCTCGCCGCAATGTCAACAATAACACCGGTCTCGCGTTAAAGATGTTGCTACCTCGACTCTTACCGTCAGTTTCAATTTGACCGAACTTTCTTGATTCCGTGTTCGTTTCCCTGCGTTATTTCTAGCGTTAATTAACCGCGCGTTTCGCTAAAAAAATATACCGTACAGGAAGAGTCAAAAAGGCCTCTCACGTATGGGAGCCAATATAACGGCGTAGCTAGGACTGACAGTAGCCGCGCAGACGTTAGCTGCGTGCTATGCAGCTACCGCAGCGGGGGGACTACTTTAGCTATAATCGAAACAATGAGTTTCGTTCCCACGGGTTGTTGCAAGGTACGCAGTAGACTGGCCAAGGTCGCACGGAGTTCAGGAGAAGACGCATCTTGACCCTCTCGGTTGAGCCGTAATATCGTGAGCGCATTAACACTAGTCAAGCATTCTATATCAATGATAGCGTTGCGGTTAGCGGTGCTTACGGCGGTCTAGCTGGAACTAATCAGTTGCGCGCGTGCAACGTCTCGTGCGCAAAACTCTCTTTTCCCCTCCACTCACCATAGAAGTGCGCTCCCTCCCTCTGTTTTTGTTCCTCGTCATAATATATATGTATGTGTGAGCGCGCGCGTGCGTGTGTGTATGTGTGTGTGTAAAATCTCACAACCTGTGCAACCACGCACATCAAGCTTATGTAAATTGTCAAATTATGCAGTATTGGATAATAGTTAGTAATTATTTTTTAACAATTATTTTAAATTCAATAGTCACAATTGATGTAACAATATTTTTTATTATCGCTTCTGACATTTTAATTATTTTTTACGTATCATTTCTAATTGTATATATAAATAATGATTTTACAAAATGATGTTTAAGTTAACTGAACCATTATAAGGAATTAATTTGAATATTTAATAATGGTATGTATCGAAAATACATTTTTTTATAAAATCTCAGTATAGACTGCATTATAATGATGAAACATTATATAACTATATTTTATACGAACAAATATAATTTTAGTCTATTTTTTTCTTTTCAAACGCACTCTACAACAAAATATAATAACTAACATATGTTGTAACACCCCGTTCTGGCTCCGCATATAATTATAAAAATATTAAAAACTTAATTTTGTTAAATAAAATTTTAGATATTACGCGTGTATATCGCGCTCTCTCACTCTTCATTTTAACGCTCCAGGTCAGCTGAGCTCACAGCAGCATAACACCAGCACCGCCACGAGCCAGCGAGCTGCAGCAGCAGGCAGCAGCAAGAAAGAGGGAGAGCGCACAACACTTTATGTATACCTATACATAGCGAGCGGCGAGCGCAGCGGCGCAATTATGATAAGAGTAGGAATAGCGAGCGAGCAGCAGCGCGGCGCGCGCATTAAATTATAAGTGTGTAATGATTTTTGTATATAGGTGTGAATGTGTGTGTGTGTGTGTGTGTGTGTGTGTGTGTAAGTATGAAAGTGACAGTTTTTTTGGCGGCGCGATACCCGCTATCTCCGTGGCCTATATAAGAACCCGTGTGAGCTATCCAAGCTCACTAGCCGAAGCGCAACTTAAGCGCCAGCGCAACTAAAGCGCCTAGTTCCTGCTCTTAAGCAACTTATGCCTTGAGCAGGTAAAAGACTTAGAATATTTTCGAATATTTCTCAAATTAGTAGAATTTCGATATTTCAAAAAACTTATAAATTTAACGTATTAAACCTAATAACGCAACTCACGCATATCTGGTAGCAAAACTTAGAATAATTTAGAATCGTCTGTATACTTAGAAGAATCGTGATCCAAAGACAATAACGCATAATAACGCGTATTGTCTTACAAATATATTGTAAAATCAAAACATATACAAATTTCTGTTACCAAGAATACTTACAATTTATGCAATATTCTATCTTAAAAAACTATTGATTGGATAAACTTATTTTGGTTCTTGAAAAGAAATAACGAACTTTTATTATTGAAATAACTATCCACTACCTGGTATCCCGGACCTCTCTCATATTATAAGAATACATTATTATATAGAATCAAATTTCTATTTGTGATCTGCTGTCAGAATTCAGATGCAGATCAGTAAATGATCATTGCTCTTTTAAAACACTAAAATTGTATACGCGCACAAGACCAAGAAGACTCGTGACCGTTTCAATGTTAACCTTGATCGGAGCGAGCGTTTTTTTGCTAGTAAAAATATTGAAATAGATAAGAGGCTCGAAAAAACTAATTAGACTCGAAAAAACTGTATATTATATGTATTGATTCTAAAAAACTCTAAATTACAAAAAACTTTGTTAAAACATCATAAAATACTAAATTTTAGTCAATCCATTTCTTGCAAGTTTAAACATATTTGCTGGGAAGAACTTAAGGAAATGTTATTCAAAATATTCCAAAATGCTAGTATAAAAATAATAGTGTGAAATAAGTAGATAAAATATTTGAAATTACAAGATCGTGATGAAATATTTGAATTAAATCATTTTATGGCAATAGGAGGCTATTCTGGAGTAAATCGAACATTCAATCCTATTAGAAATAAATATTTTCGGGAAAATTCAGAAGTAAATATAAAAAATAGGATTGAAAATTGCCAACGGAATAAATTAAGGAAAGTTATAACGAGAAAACCAATGTTTATTACAGATACACCGTTTAAAACGTTCGATAAGGTAGCTATAGACATAGTAGGTCCTTTTAACATTATTATTAGTATTATTATTTATGTAGAGGAGAGAGGTGTACACACTCCAGGCACTTAGACAGAATCCATTGTATCTCTCTCTGTACGGACATCCTTCTACTTAGGTAATTTAGCCTTTCTTCAGAAGGTAAAAATGGTTCCCGAGTAGGCAGTCTCTATTTTGTTGCGGGTTGGGCAATAATTTCCCGAATGCTAATGTCTAAGCTTAGCAAATCTAGGGCATATCGGCAGGATTTTAATCGGCGTCTCGTCTGCTTCCTCACACTATCTTCATATACCTGTGGCCTGTCTTCCCGTCTTTCAATCACAGTATTTGAGAAGTATCTGTCCCGTGATGATCTGAGACAGGAGTCTAGAGTCGCTTCTGCTGCCTCTGCTTGCACACTTAGTCCAGTCCACGTTAGTGTTCCGCAGGCACCCGTATAAGGTTCAGGTCCGATCAGGAGAGTTGAAGCTGCTAGAGCGGCAAGTCTATTGGCTATCTCGTTATCTAATTTTCTTAGTGTCTCGCAACATGGATTCGTTGGAGTGTTTCTAATCTTGTTTATTTACCTGGATTAACTCACTTACCTTTGCAATCTACTGATATTGATTTTGATTCAAAAATTTGTTAGTATAATGTGGTCTTTGCGTACGTAAACTTAGGCTACCATCAGTTTCTGATAAGGTATTTTTCAGCAGCCGAACCTAACTCACATACACATATCACACATACGAATATTAAAATCAGTCTTCTTAGATGTTTTGTCTGTCGAGTATTGATTTTACATGATAAAGGCTCCAACTAAGATCATGAGTGTTGTTCTCTCTAAACGTGTTGAGAGATAATTAAAACTTGTATTTACACGTGACCTAAAGTCTGTTACAACAGGGACAAGAATCACCAATGTAAATAAAGTAAGGTGTGTATGGTACAGAGAAAATATCACAAGTAATAAAGTTAAGTGGAGAAATAGTATGTGCAACTAGAGGGGAAAATTGGCTTTTTCTAGCGAGGGTGATGTTCTGAGCACGAGAGGGAGTCGAGGACGCCGTTGGCGCCCGAGACGGACACAAGTGCTCAAAACATCACCCGAGTCTGAAAAAGCCACTCCTCCCTTGTTGCACACCATACTTTTTATGATAAGTGCACGAATAGGCCACTTATCATGCATATGAAAGGAATGGAAAATTCGAGGACTTTTCAAAGTAAAACAATAGTATATTAAAAATTTTGAAAATTTCAAAATTTTGAGAATTTTCAAAATTTTAAAAATTTCAAGATTTGAAAATTTCAAAATTTTGAAATTTTGAAAATACTTATATAGACACACACATTCATCGGATAAGCTGCAGAGTAAGGAAAAAACTACTCCCTTGGGAAAAAGTTTTTCCTCCCAACGGAGTAGTTTTTTCCCGTTACTAAGAAAAACTCGATTTTCCATTCATTTTATATGCATGGGAAAGTGAATATGCATGGGAATCATGAAATAGTACATTGTACAACTAGGGGCGAAAATGGGCTTTTCCAAGCGAGGATAATGTTTAAGCACGAGTGGTCACACATCATCCGAGTCTGGAAAAGTACATTCGCCCCTTGTTGTTTACCGTATTTTCTATAACAAGTGTATAAGAAAGGCCTTTTTTCTCGCCTATGAAGTGGAGCGAGAATAATATATATATATATATATATATATATATATATATATCTGTGGTTCTCTGTGACATCGAGTGGTCAAAAAATAAATATCGGGATAACTCTGGGAATATGTTCCATGCGTATCCCTAAATTTTTTCAGATTTTTTTCATCATTATTCTCCGAGTTACAAAGGGTCAAAGTAGGTGATCTAAGCATTTTTTGCATTTTTTACACATTTTAATTAATTCATAGCTTCCCAGGGAAGCATTTTTCACTATAGATATACCGATAGTTTTTTTTTGTAAAATTTTCTCACTTTTTCAATAAAAATACTTTTCAATGCATAGATATATGTTATACCTGTCTTATAAGCCATTTAAACCTTAATATTAGTAAAAGCAAGATTTTGATCCGGACTAGGACTACCAAAAAATTGTCTTGACCATTTTATAACCTAAAAAAATCCATCGAATTTTTGATGTCTCAAAATAAACCCTCTACGGGACTGAAAAAATACAACTAAATTCTACGAAAAATTGTAAGAAAAAAAGTATTCTTGGCATATTTTGTGATTTTGCTTCCTTGTCGAGCTAAAAATCGACGAATATCGGACTTATCAATAGTTAATTTTGTATCAAATTTCGAAATTTTCATCGATTTTTAGCTCGGCAAGGAAGAAAAATTATTTATAATTCATACTACCTTATAAGGGGCGAAAATCGGTTAATTTATACATGCATTATGACCAAGGACTCTTACTCTACTTTTTGTCTGACGCTCGGAAAACCCTATTTTTGGTCCTATTTTAAGGCGCCGAATGGTCTCTTTGATGCACGTGTTATAAAAAAGAGTTTTAACTCCCGCAGTAGTGAGAGCAAAAGAGTTTCAACTCCCGCTTCTTTGAAATTACGTAAATATTTTATTTTTTATCAATAACTATTTGTTTTTTATTTAATATTTGTTATAAGTTGTATATATTTCCTAATTCACATGTATTTTCTAATCCGACAAGTGTGCTGCGACGCTATTTTTTAATTTATAAAAAACAAAGACGCTGTTTTTTTAATGCATATGAAAATTTATTAAAAAATTAAAGATGTTAAAATTATCGGACTGATATAGGCGGTGTGGAAACTTATAACTATAACGTGGAATAAAGTTGCGGACTCTGGCCGTTACGATTATTGGCTAAGTACATAGTCGGTCTTTGCAAAGGCTGGCAAGACTTATTCTTGCTGCGCTCTGCTGAGGTACAATTTTGTTCTGTCTTAAAACTAGTTCAAACGGAGCTTTTATTTGAGGAGCAGGGCTTCTCCCTTCACTAGAAATCCATGCTGCCCGAAAGGCGGACAAGGTTTGAGTTGGTGGCGAAGCACCCGGCTAAGCCATTACGGTGGAGCATTCAGGTATATGCTGACCCAAGACAGCCGAGCTTATGGCCCTACTTGAGTGAAATATCCTGAGTCCCTATTACGTAGAAAATCCCACAGGCCGTAGATCTCATAATCTGAAGATAACGTACATAAATTCGGTGCAATTATTGCTCAATAAGTCTGAGACGCGGACAGGTGAATTCGGGGGAAACTAGAGGCGCGTCAGGACGTCTAGACATCAGACAGCGCCCGGGTTTTATCCTCATAAACAAACACGGAGAATATTCTTAACAAGTGAGTTGTGTCGATCCAAAAAACGACGACAATTAGTTCCTATTTTCAAGTCCGGAAAACGCTAAAATTAGATATGTGTGGTAAAAAGTATGGTATGCTCTATGGGGGAGGAGACCTTCTGCACCCTTATGTGTTTGCAGTACTCGGCTTCGGCTCGCTATGCGCGCTCGTCTTTGCCTCATCCTGCAAACTCACACGCGGGAGCAAAAGATCTCCTTCTCTCCCTGGGTGTATAAAATACTATTTCTCTCTGCTTGAGGAGTAGCGGGGAGAACATTTTTTCTCCCCTCTGTTAATACCCGTTTTTCAGATCTCCCAAATTTGCTTGAATTTTTTAATTTTTTCAAAAATTTCTTTATAAATTAGTAAATTAATAGTATTATTTCTCTCTAGAAAATTTAAATTCAATGCGAATATTTTTCTTAATTACATTGGCCCTTTTTATCATTTTTCAGATTATTCGATGTAGGTGGACAAAGAAGTGAGCGTAAAAAATGGATTCATTGTTTTGAAGATGTCACAGCGATAATATTTTGTGTTGCTATGTCAGAATATGATCAAGTTTTACATGAAGATGAAACTACGGTGAGTAATAGCATCAAAATGGCTATTTATTTTCTCAGTTCTGATATAAATACAACCGAATATAATACATTGAAACGTTTTATAATTATTTTATTTGGGCATACTTTAGCTTTAGACAAAATTCAGCTGTTTGAATTCTTGCTGGAAGACATCTGTAACGCTAATAAACCCCTTTAAATATAACTGTGTGTATGTGCATGCGTGCATGTGGGTGACTTTGTGTGTTTTTTTATGTGGCGTAGGTAGAGCAAGCTCTGCGCAATCCGGTCTTGGCCCTCCAACACCGAATCTCCACAGACGCAATCATTAAAACGGGGTGGTGGTTCCAGCTGATCTCGCTAGTGTAAATAATCCGGAGCTTTGTGATCGGTTCAGCAAAATATGCCAGCTGCTGGACAGTATCCAGAATATGTTTGAGAGACATTACCGCTTAAGTATTGTGCTCAAATCCGAAAAAGAGCTGCTTCACGAATTTCAGCAATAAGAAGAGTATGCTGTAGCGTCTCCAGTTATGAGACATTTTCTGGAGCAGCCGCTTTGTTATGCACGCTTAACTCTCAGAAAACAAAAAGAAGATTCACTCAAAATCGCGGAGGATCTTGCACGTGAGCAGGCGCTCATAAAGAAGAAGCTACATCGATTCCACTGGCTTTAAAACGAGATAGCCCGGTGGTGCCACATGGAGTGGTATGCTTATCATGACCAGCAGTAAAACACGGTCCCTATCTCTGGCATGATTGTTGGCGCTGCCGTTGCTACCGCTGCGGGGCATGCAATCGCGAGCCTTGTCCCCGTTTTATATTTTCAAAGCAATAAAAATAGATTCCTATATTCTGTTGGATACACAATTTTTTTTTGCCTAGTTCTGTTAACAACATATTAAAATAACTAGATTAAAAATTCATTACATTGAAAGACACAGTATGGTTACGTGGTTTATGAGGACCTTTTGGTAATTTAAAAATATTGAGCTTTAATATAAAAATATAGGTAATTTAAAATATAGGTTTTCTTTCATGAAAAATTATTTGATTTGATATTGTGACGGGAACAGCGCCTGTTTAAGGTGGGTCCGGAGAGGTAAAAGTGGGGTGGGGGTCGCAGCGAAATCTTTGGTTTTGACTATTGTGCGTGTGCTGTGAACGCAAATGGTCCATGTACTAACCTTGGCTAAAAACATTTATTCACGCGTGCGAGTGCACAGAAAAAAATTACTTTGTGTTCGACTCGTCATTTCGTCATGTTAAGTCACAGCGCCCCCTCAGTAAGCAATAGCGGACACCCCATAAGAAGCTTCCATGATCCCCCGGGACAAGGGGGATCATGGAAGCTTCTGGCTTTATCCGCTATTGGTTTCTGAGGGGGCGCTCGAGTCACTTAACATGACGATTACTCGAGCTAGCCTTAACTAAATGACTCGAAAAAAATTGTATAATAACCGTGAATATACGTAGTTTCATATTATGTGATCACAACTAGCTCAAGCCGTTGTTTGAACGAATGAAAACGAAATCAGAAGTGAACTTGTAATATGATAGATTTTTCCGTTCAATCGACCAAAGTCTGTTACAAATTTTCGAAATTGTTAAATAATTGTCCATTGCATTAAACGACATATATCTTATTGATGAAGCAAAAGATAATAATAAAAATATACACATTGCTTCTTTTAAGCTGTTTATTTCTTTTTCTTATAATGATTATTGTACATAGAAGTGATAATAATAATAATAATACATGAATTAATACAATGATAAACTTAAACGCTTTTGCTTAATTCTTTTATTTACTACAACCTATAATTTATGCATTTATAATAAAAAAATATATATAATTATATTCAACTTACATGCTAGATAATTTAAAGAATCTCATTTTTATTTATCCAATTATTATGCTCGCAGCCGAACCCTAACCATTTAACATATATGCGTTTACCACTTTTCTATGAAACTTTTTCTACTAAATAAATTTCCGGATACATAGTTTTGTGGATTTCTGTTTCATAAAAGCCGCCAGAGACAGGTTTATCATAATAATCTTTAAGGTGGTAAGTTACTGGATCTGTTTTTACAACTCGCGTTATTGTGAAAATTTCCGTAGACCAATATAGTGTGTAACCTTTTTCAAATACATTTGTTATCGTACTTATTCGTAATTTATCTCCTACTTTGAATTTTGGTTCTTTCACTGGCGACTTTTCATTTGGAAAACGTCTCTTGACTTCTCGCTCATTTGCCTGTGTAACATTTTCAGGCTCGATTCCTGTTGTCCTATGTTTTCTCGAATTGTATGCTTTGAGCAAGTTAGGTAGAATATCCAACCATTTATAGCTTCCTTGACTGAACTGCAAGTTTGAGACAAGATTTACATCATCTTGTCGATAAATTACTAACAAATTGACATTATCCCTAATCAGATGTGTTCCTATATGAGCATAAAATTGACATAGATAAAAACTATCTACACTTTTATGTCTCCCCATACAGAAGAATGCTCTGACATTATCCTGCTTCTCACATGCCAAATTATCAAACATCACAATTAAATTTGGAAGGGCTTCATCCGGAGATACTACAGATTCATGCTCACTGAACGAAAGATATGATACTCCTTCAATCAGATCCAGGACATTTTTAAGAAATTGATACTTTGGCTGATTCAAGGATTTAGAGTATACATACAAATGTTCAAACCTCAGACTATTGGGATGTGCTATTAAAGCCAATAAACTATTTGTTTTTCCACAGTTCCATGGCCCGCAGAATACTGCTCGTATACTATCTGGTGGTAATTCCCCATGACGCTTTTTTCTTTTCTCTTTTCCAAAATCAAAATTCGTCACGAGAAGTTTGACGTTCTGCTCGGTAAAATCCATGTTAACGCAACAGAATCAGATATAACATTAAGCTCTCGAAATATAAACGCTCGTTTTATACCATGAACGTCAGTTGTGAATCAACGCTCGAAGAGAGATGATCATACACAAATCTCAGAAACAGCCGAAAGGCTATGGATTGTTTGATAAAGTTATCAATAACTTACCTGTTGATATACATCTTCCTGGATATTAATACTGCGGTCCCGGAACCAAATTGAAAAAGCGAATGAAAAGAGGAGATCCTGGTATTAATCCGCTTGATCAAGCATGTTAAAAACATGGCATATCTTACTCCGATAAAAACGGAGATCGTAAAGCTGCTGACAAGAAGCTTGCTGAGGAAGCTATGCAACGTGTCAGAGCCAAAGATGCTAGTCTTGGTGAAAAAGCTTTTGCTTTTGCTGTTAGAAATGCTATAAAATTAAAAGAAAAAACTGGGATAAGACTGAAATTTAAGTTAGTGACTGTAGTGTCACGTCGGATTTAGTTTTTTCGAACCAAATCCGTTCGTTTTAATCTTGGAAATATTCTCAGTAGAAACTTCCAAGAAGGGTGTTGCTCCTTTTTACCCTGGCGTTTCCGCAAATAGGTAGGGATGAGCTGTCGCATGTGGTGTGATTCGGGGGTGGTTATTAGAGCGGATAGAATGCTAAATTTATTCTTATAAAATTTATGCAAACAAAACTAAACAAGGGATCTTAATGGATGATTTTGTTTTAGAAATTTGACTAACTTTGGAGCGACTGCTAAACAGGCACAAATCCTGAACAGTCACTTGCAAAGTTAGTATAATTTTATAAAAAGGGAGAAAAATTCGCGATTTTAGTATTATGTATTCAAATACTGTGATTAACAGGATGGATATCCTGATCGGCAGTTTGAAATACAAATACCTTATTCAAAAACCCCTTTAGGTTTAGCGACACTATATATAAGAATTTTATAGTCAACCGGCACTTGACTCTACTTCGTAGCGGAAAAGAAATGACTCTAAACCACACAGTGATGGTTACAATGAAAAGATAGTATAGAGTGAAATAACAGAAATAATCTTTACTTACTTTTTTTTGTTGTTGTTGACCCGCTGCTTGGGCTGTGAGTCTTGCACTCGTCGAACTTTCTCGAATAAAAGTTGGAATGAAAATTTTGAAACGAATAAGGTGTCGGATTTTTTTTTTGTAATAAAAGAGACACGTAGTTCCAATGTTAGAAATATATATTATAAAAATAAATGAGCGAACGGTGCGCGTACAAACTTATATAATTTCATGGTGCGGACTGAGCGCAGTAAAATTTTAAGTTAAATAAATTGCGGACTAAGCGCGTTTATAAAAATGTATAGATGCGGACTAAGCGCGTTTATAAAAATGTATAGATGCGGACTAAGCGCGTAATATATCAAATGTAAAGATGCGGACTAAGCGCGTAATATAAGAATATGTAGATGCGGACTAAGCGCGTTTGTTGCTTCCGAACTAACTGAGAGCCGGGACCGAAGTGATTTTGAGTTGCAACTCGAGGATACTCGTAACCTTAGGCCCATCCCTCGATTTCCCTCCTCGAGAGATTTTCGGAGGATTTTCCAATGGAAAGAGAGTTTCCTCGAGGACTCCTCCTACGCTTGGGTCTGGAGACCCCCTACTCTAACTAAATTTTCCGGGGGAGAAGCCAAGATAGGTTCTCTGTCCCCGAGACAGATGGCGACGCTTGTACCATTTACAGATGCAAAAATGAATATTTATAAAAGATTGTTTAAAATATAGTATTCATGGATTATTTTTATTATTGTTAGTAAAGATATTTAACTATTATCTTGATTCGTTAAAATTTTTATTTTCAAGTATAGATTTTTAATAAATAGATTTTGTAATTTGATTATTTGTTTAATAATTACTCTTTAGAAAATACTGTTTAAACAATCTTGTATGAATATTAGTCATAATATTCCCTATTATAAATGTTTATGTGTTGTAGATAATTTTTACAGGAAAATCACGTTCAACTAATCGCCGTTTTACCCGCACTTCCCCTTCTTTGTACAAAAAGAATCGTTAAATAATCGTAAATGAATAAGGATAAAAATCTATTGCAATGCTCAGTCCGTTATACGCAACTTATCTTCTAACTTAGAAATAGCTTACAATAAAAATTATAACAAATAGTTGCGTTTAAGTTAATATATAATAATAATAATAATCATAATAACTACTAAATTGTTGTAGCGTTCGGATGAATTTCGGTGTGTTGGTTTTCCTGCATTAAACTTTTGTATTATTTATCTATAACTAATTGTATATTTGACAATTAGTAATCTTTTAAAAAAACCTGTAAACCTCATATCGGCCGTGATCATCAATTGAGTAGAAAAAAAAACTTCGATTTAACTTTGCCAAATCGCACACTGACTGACTACGATCTAAAAAAAATATGCATATATGATAAAAATCTCAGATTTCTGTAGTGTTTTCATGAGAAATAATCTACCTCCCGATGGCCCACTGCATAATGAATCAGCAGTGGTAAACTTGGATGACTTTCAAAATAGAGGCACTCACTGGGTTTGCTATCACAAACGTGGTTCTGAAGTGATTTATTTTGATAGTTTTGGCGATCTCAAACCTCGAAAAGATCTTATGTTGTATTTTAACGTGAAGGAAGTGAAATACAACTATAAAAGATATCAAAATTTTGATTTATTTATATGTGGCCATTTTGTCTTTATTTCTTAGCTGGAAGACTATAAAAGAGGTGCTCATAAACAAATAGAATAATTGTCTTCCGATCAGTCATGGAAGATAGCTTCACTACGAGTCTCTCAGGAAATTCATCTGTCCTAGAAGCGCAATATTTTCCTTCGATTAAACTACCACAAGATACACATTTTGTCTTAGGTTTAGTTTAAGTTTTATCATTTAACTCTATTCCCAATGTTAACTATTCAAATAATAAGCTGCATTTAAACGGAGATACGGTTATTAGTATTCCTACGGGTACTTATGAGATTGATGCTATTAGTCAATTTTTACAAGTAACATTGAAATTCAAAGGAATTAAATTCTCTTTGAAAGCTAACAACAATACTCTTCGAAGTGAAATTCTCTGCAGTCATCCGATACATCTCACACCTCACGATTCCATAGGCCGTCTGCTTGGCTTTGCTCCTCGCATTCTCGAAAAGAACAGTCAACACAGCTCTGATTTACCAGTGAAAATATTGAGCATCAATGCACTCAGAGTTGAGTGCAATATTACTGGAGGTGCTTATATCAATAATAAAAAAGTTCATAAAATCCATGAGTTCTTTTCCAGAGTACCTCCGGGATATAAAATCATAGAAGTTCCGTCACACGTCATATATCTACCGCTCAGTGTCAAGAGCATATATCATCTACAAATTCGAATCGTCGATGAAAATTTGGTGAATTTTCGAGGAGAGGAAATCACGATTAGACTCCACATCAAATCTGTATAATGGGTATCGTTTACAATTCTGGATCATATATAAGTCAGCCATCATGTCAACCAGTCATTAGTCGACCGAAGAAACTCAAACCGTTAACACGCAAGAGCATTCAGTTTCTGAAAAGTCTAGGACTAAAAGTTCGTGGAAAAAATTCACGTGTGTAATTCTTTGCTGCTTCCAGAAGAATGGACAAAATTCTAAGCATTCAATCAGGTGTCGTATTCGATGAATCTATTGCTCATTACGAAGTACACGCACATCAACCATACTAATCATTAAGCTTTGTGGTGGATCAGCAGTTGCTAAAACTAAATTTGTCAACAATGCCTTTTGTCATCTGTTTGATAAAATTCGTTATGAGAATAATGCGGTAGAGATAGATAAAAGTGAAAATGTTGGCCTAAGCAGTGTTATGAAAGGATTGATTTCATTTTATTTGAATCAGAATGATATGCTGGAGAATGCAGGCTGGCTTGGTATTCAAGACGATATCAAATCGGTCGTATATAACAAGGGAAATTTTGACGTTGCCATTCCACTGAGTATGATCTTGGGTTTTGCAGAAGATTATAAAAAGATTAAAATTAATATGAAGCATGGGCTCATTCTCACAAGATCAAGAAGCGACTTGAACGTAATAATCCAAGAAAGTTCTGTAGCATCTGGTGTAACTACTTATGCAGATTACGAAGTAAAAGTATCAAAGATAGAGTGGTTAATGACATATGTTGTTGCATCTGATAAACAAAAAATCCAGCTATTGAATTACATTGGTAGAGATAATCCTATCTCCATGTGTTTCCGTTCTTGGGAGTTATTTGAATATCCTCTTCTCCCAAGCACTAATAAACACGTCCGGACGGTGAAAACATCAAATCAATTGGAAAAACCTCGTTTTATAATTCTTGGACTACAAACAAAAAGAAAATCATCGAGAACTGCAAACGCCAGTCATTTTGATAATTGTGAGTTGAGTAATGTGAAACTTTTCTTAAATTCACAATATTATTTATACAACAATATGAATCTCGACATTTCTAAAAATCAGTTTGCCATTCTCTACGATATGTACGCTAATTTTCAAAAATCCTACTATGGAAAAGATCCGCAACCGCTGCTGACAAAGTCTTCGTTTTTCAACTTAGCACCACCCGTAGTTATTGACTGTTCACGACAAAACGAATCCCTTAAGAGCGCTCCTGTCGATGTATGTTTGGAATTTGAGGCTAAAAAAGATTGTCCTGCTAACACTTCAGCATACTGCCTGATCTTACACGATCGTGTCGTTAAGTACAATCCTATCAGTGGGGATGTCAACAGTTTAGGCTGCACCGAAAAATCGAGTATGCAGTAGACAGTATTTTTTATCATCATGTACAGAACAATTATACATAAATAAATTTCATTGTCATCATACGTGCACGAAAAATGCCACTTTCCATGCATGTAAAATGAATGGAAAATCGAGTTTTTCTTAGCAGCGGGAAAAAACTACACCCTTGGGAGGAAAAAACTTTTTCCTCCCAAGGGAGTAGTTTTTTCCTCACTCTGCAGACTATCCAATGGATGTGTGTGTCTATATAAGTATTTTCAAAATTTTCAATTTACTATTGTTTTACTTTTAAAAGTTCTCGAATTTCTCATTCCTTTCATATGCATGATAAGAGGCCTATTCGTGCACTTATCCTAAAAAGTATAGTGTGCAACAAGGGGGGAGTGGCTTTTTCTAGCGAGGGTGATGTTTTGAGCACGAGTGGGAGTCGAGAGTGCCGTAGGTCAATTCTCCCCCCAAGTTGCACAATATACTATTAATATACATAATACATTTGCTTTCTTTTATTTACTATAACCTAATCCTTTTTATCCATGTAAAAAAACAATGTTAATACACTTATCCAACTATTATGCTCATCACTAAATCCTAACCACTTAACATATACAAGTTTGCCACTGTTCTTTAAAACTTGTTCTCCTAGATAAATTTCGGAATATACTTTTTGACATTTGTTGATACTTTTTGATACTTTTTGATACTTTTTTCGATACCCTTGATACTTGTTTAATACTTTTTGTTACTTTTTGATATTTTCTTGCACTTTCTTAGAGAGAAAGCTTTATAACGATGCAAATTTCCGCATTAATGATTTTGATGCTTTCAATGTTTCTGAGCCCTAAAAATAAAAATCCGTTAAAATAAATGTATACATGGATGTATGCTGAAATTTATCATGCATTTCAACTATGCTTGTACTTAGAACTCATTAAATTTTGAGTACAATTGCCCGTCACATTCTGAATTTATTAACATGTCTTATTAAAAAAATTATTTTCTTTCTCAAATTCTGATCCCCACCATAACTCAGGAACGGATCTGTTCGGACGTTATCTTAGTCGAAAAACAGCTGACACTAGTAGGTGTGTAGGATAAGTAGTTGTATGCATTCAGTTGCGTATACTGACTAGCCTTTGCCTTCACCTACAAAACTCAATAGACATCTCTGCTTGAAATTTCAAAAGGGATGGGAGTTGTGTCACTACAATACTCTTTAAGAGTACAGCACACTGAGTGTTAAGCGGTCTGATTTCTTGGCGCAATCCCCACTCTTCCTTCTAAGTCCCATCTCTTAGCAGTGAGCAGTATCTATCTTCGCAAACATAGAAAAGGTCCGTTTTGTACACGCACACAAGTTGCCGCATGAGGGCATAAAGATATGGCAACGCTGCATTTAGTGTCAGAGCACGGACAGACGGACTCACTACACTGCGCGGCCGAAGTCTAACCCACCGCAGCCTCCACTGCCGATTTCTAGGTAGAAAAAAATGTAACCCGAGGAAACTCATAGTGTCAAAATTCGAAGCGGGGCTGAAGTGATGTCATGTCTCAACAGTGCTTTGACTTTCTCGCTCTCTGCGCGTAAAAGTTTACTTTAGTAGGGTACTTTCTATATATTTAAAAATAATAAAGCTCGAGCTATAACATTTCTAAAATCTTGTTCTAAATATTCTTGGTTACATTATACTAGTTTTTTAACAAAATCTAAAAAAGAGTTTCAGTGCTATAAATGAAAATGTGCGTAAAAGAGCTACGGCTCCATAAGGCTCTGTGTTAAAGCACGCAACTTTGTAAAGGAATATCACAAATATTTATCCTGTTAGGTACATCAAAACTTATATGGTAGGTGAATGACAATGTTGCATACATTTTGACTAAATTTTTTTAAAAATTTTAAGAAAGTGACATTTAACACGAGGTTTATTGAAACAAAATAATCGCACAGAGCTTTATTGATATGTATGCAAAATTAATACTATCTATTATAAACTTCCTTATTGATTACCGAGAAAAAACAATGGTTTGTAAAATACTTCGAAAGTTAAATATAAAGTCCGATCTTATTAGGTCATACTTTTAGAAAAAATCTCATAGTCACGCTCATACGTAGCCTACATTCATTTTCGTAGAGAAAATAGCGATTATAGCTATAGGGAGTAGGGTCTCTCGAGTATGAGGTAAACGACCGATCCGTTCATTACGAATCGGACAGGAGAGAGCACAGAATAAAATTGGACTTATAGTAATTCTAAAGACTCTGTGTCTTTATTACATCTTCCCTTCCACATATTCTAATAAGTTGACTCTGGAAAGTGTGTGTACCTGGATCGCCGTCTCTACCTGCGCGAGGATCGTATGGGAAGTGTGAGGGATAGTACCTGCGCAATCTGTCCGCGCTGTCGGGAGACTATTATATCTCAGTCAAAAGGAAAAAATAGTTGACGCTAGAAGCTGTATACATCTGCGTAAGATAGTTTGTATACCTATCCGAGACTGATTCACACGCAGACTGTAGTATGCATAATGTCTCCAATACAATGTATAAAGGCAAGGGAAAACACCTGTGCGAGGATCACTGTCTCTACCTGCGCGAGGATCGCAACAAAAGTCTAGCTGCTAATGAAAATAAAAAAAGATACAAGATTTTTTCTGGAGGATAAAGCGAGGCTAACTTCTACTCTAGAGAAGAGCTCCATATGGACACACTACGGTTGCTTGGACAGAGAGAGAGAGAATATGGAAAAGGCGCATGAACCCACCACAATTTTTTTTTTCGGGACACGAAGAAGGGAAGATTGGGACTTATACATACTACGGTTACTGACTCGCTATGAGAGTGGGGTAAATTCTCGTTCGCTTGGAGAGGGAAGGAAAGGATCTTTCATCCCTCCATTTAAAATACATACCTCGGTTTCTGGAACACTTTGAGAGGGAGACGAATTCTCGGTCGCTAGGGGAGGGAAGGAAGGGATCGACAATCCCTCTATCTAAAATACACACCTTGGATTATGGCTTACTTTGAGAGAAGAGGGGGTGAGCCAGAATTCGCATAAGCCAGTATGCCTATAGCCTATCTACTCATAGGCCTGCCTTTTCTAGCCATTCGTGTATTATATGGATAAACTTCTCAGCTATGTTCTTTACTTCTTCTATGTGCTTCGCTACTACCACTAGTGCAATATGCAAAGCCTACCACTGATGCTTCTCTGGGTAGTTCCAGCATTTTGAAGAGGGCATAGAGCTTCATTTCATTTTGTTTATTACTATTTTATACGGTCGATCCTAAGGTTCCAGTTTGACCTCATCCTGTAATTCCATAAGACACCGTCCATTTCCTGTCCGCAATAATCTAATTTTAATTTTCTGTCCCCTTCCAATAGTATTTCTTTCTCACCTGTTATTCTCGTCTTTTGGTTTGGTGACGCTCGCTACGTGTACTCTTAACCTCCTTGTCCCAGCAGTATACTGGTGGTCATCTACAGTTGGGCAATCTTCTTGGCATGACCGCGTCATAGGATTGGGTGATTTCTCCATCACCTGTTTAGCCTTGCTGTTTGCAGAACTTAGCAG
This sequence comes from Nasonia oneida, assembly GCA_037356405.1. Taxonomy (NCBI): domain Eukaryota; kingdom Metazoa; phylum Arthropoda; class Insecta; order Hymenoptera; family Pteromalidae; genus Nasonia; species Nasonia oneida. Next base: position 407,551 of record JAZHPH010000089.1, read on the forward strand.
TTACATTTCTTCCAATGATAGCAGAAACGTCTTCCTATCATAACCCTTTGTTTTGCCAACCGACTATATTGGTCCTTGTACTCGCGCTGGGTCTCTGCTCTAATTTTTCTACCACCATTATTATGGCCTGGTGATCACTATTTGCGTAATGTCAATTCACGGTCCTTATATCAATGAATTAAGCCAATTAAACAACCACTAACACAGGTCAGGTCAATATATCCTGTGTCTCGTCTTTGAAAAGTTCAAGTGCTACACTGGTTAACTAACACCAGATTCTGACAAGCAAATGCTTTCAAGAGAACCTGTCTTTTTTGGCTAGACTTACTGGCTTTCTTTCCGCAACATCCTGCACAAGTCGATCTAGCTGTCGCACAAACTGTTCGAACAGTGCATTAGGCAAAACATAGCAGCTGTATACGCGTATACCTGCTACTTTTCTGCGGACAAATCCTTTCTCACAAGTCCTCATTTTTGCTTCCTCCAAGAGAAGAAAGCTTTGTGAAAGTGAAAATTTCGATATCAAAGATTTTTATAAATTTCGATGTTTTTGAGGTTCCTGGCTCAAAAAAGGGGTTTTTGGAAAAAGTATGTATGTATGTATGTGTATGCGTGTGTGCACGAAAATGATTTCCACGATAAATCCTAACGCATTTATATTTTTCGCTGAATTTTCACATGCTCATCAAGTATAATCCAATAGGAAAACTGATTAAATTTTGGAGCCAATTCATAACGATAAAGCGTGTTTATAACAAAAAATATTTTGTATATTTTTGTATACTAAGCATTGATAACATTTTTTTTCGGGGGATGGAGAGCACAGTTTTACTATTTTGTTTTTAATCATCTCAGAAACGTAAAACACGATAATTACGAGAAAACTGTAAGAGTATTTAGTGTAATCAACAGAGCCTAGCTGAATAAGCACAATAAGTTCATGAGCACTACGGCCAAAAAAAAGAGAGGAGGGTGAAGACAAACAAGTGCTTGGAACCGTTCTGTATGTACGTATACCGTCGTCAGAGCGAAGCTGCGCTTGTGTAGTGCTACTTTCTCGTTTAGCAGATTTTATAAACGAAGCGGTAAAGACGACGTTTAAACACTTCACGTCGCTGATAACGGCATTGCAAAAATGAGCGATTCGGTTTCTTATGAAAAGGCTTTCTTATATATGAGGGATACCGATTATAGTAAAGTTAATTTTGCTTAAGGGGTCACAACACTTTTAAACACTAAAAAAACGATTCACAAGGGAAAATTACAAAATTGAAGTAAATAATTTGAATTTTTTAATTGATACTTCGTAATAGAACCCTCAAATTTAGCCTGCTAAAACACAATTATCCCTATTTGCCAACGGTGGCACTCGGTGCAATGTTTTGTGAATTTGTTCACTGTCAGTAGAATTTCAAGTAAACGTGTGGTTTATTTTGGGCAAAAATTTTAGGAGGACACTTTGTACACTTGTAGTTTTGGTATGAATGTAGGGATTTTAATTTAAATGTTTAGAAAATGTTTGATACACAAAAATACATTTTTTTGTTTTGCCATCCATACATGGTGAATTTAAGTTATGTTTGCAAAGGCCATGTATTATTGATTGTTTAACAAAATTATGTAATTTTGAATATTTTATTATATCATGTATTTCTGCGCTTATAAGTTTATCAACATTATCTGCATTGTTCAGTTTATGATTTATGTGAATAATAGCCAACAAGTGCATATGTGGTAAACCCTTTTTTCTGAAACTCAATTACATAAGTATATGCAAAACATTTTCCAAAAATGTTTTTTTTAAGAATTTCATTTGATAATTTATTAACTTTTGCATTAAAAACTTCAGCTACTAAATGGAATCTATCAATAGCAGATTAATTTTTTCTCAAATTTTGTTTAATTTTGTTCCATTTTGGGTTACATGTCGTATAGTTATGAAAAGATCTTGTTTACTATACTTTTGAAATATTGTCATTGAATTTAAAAAGTTTGTTTATAACGATCGTAGACTTCCTGAAAATGTTGAAGGTAATATAACCATTTTTACAACTTTTACGTTGACATTGTTACTTTAATTTTATGAATGATCCATGACACCTTTGTATAAATCGTTGATTTTTATTTAAAAAAAAAGTCTTGAACCTTTGACTTTTCCCCAAGCATCAACAATGTAATATTGAGTTAATTTTCCTAAATTTAAATAAGGATTAAAATAGTTTTTAATGCTTAATTTATGACAATAAAATTGTACGGTATATTATTAGGTGCTTTATGTTTTGGATCAGTGGGGCGCGGTAGCGCCCCGATGGCAAGTATAAGTTTTTTATACACTCTGCCGTCGGGGAGCAGCGCGCCCCTATTATACTTAAAATTTGCTTTTTAACCAATATACATACATCTCGATCTTCTGGTGGTTGAACATTTTAACCTACAAATACCACAGCTAATCTTCATCACATTTAGCTGTGTTATATCTACGTTTATCACGATTATAATTGCGTGTTAAATACATTATAATTTATTTATTATTTAACTCAATGTTGTTGTTTTTCCAACGTTTTTTTTCTTCCATTTCGACTTTGTGCATCATTTTGTATGATTTAGCTTTTTTCAGATAATTTTTCAAACTCAGTGTTCAACCGTAACTGTTAATAACCGTAATTTTTAGTCGCGCCGATTTGCTACCTGTAGCGCCTTTAATGACTTTACCACAAACCGGTAGTGTTAGACACGATTTAAAAGCTTCTTAGTTTTAATGATAAATATATACTCCTGATATGGCCGTTACCTCGCTTCCTGTATCGACGAGTGCGTCAACTTCGATGTTTTCAATAAATATCTTAATTTCTAGGCAATGATCTGTGATATCTGTATTTTGCGATTGTCCGGATTAATATCGTGTATTAATTCATTACGCGGGTTTTCCATTATGGATGCGATTTGTGTAGGTACGTCTGTCTTCCTTTGAGGAAAAAGCGCATCCGCTTTTGCCTCAGCTTCAAAAGCTTTTGAAGCTGAGTTAATAATGTCTTAAAAACAATCCAAGATGCCAATATCATACAGATATATTTAGAGGATTTGTATTATATTTACCTGTTTTTTACTTTTGTTTTGCGAGCCCGACCCCTTATCATATGTGTCGTCCACGGTTTGAGTGACTTTAATATTGTGTTCCATCCACGATTTTTCCTGCCCAGGATTGTTGCCTGCTGGCTTATTAAATTGAGAATTTTTCGTCTTGTTATATCCCGTGGGAGGGTGGGTGGATTTTTGATTTTGATTGTTTTGTTTATTTTGCGGGTTTGGATTATTTTTAGCATTGGCTCGGTTACAGTTTGTATCGTCGTTGTCATAATCGGCGAGTATTTCTAAGAATTAGAATACCGATTTTATTTCGTGGCCCGTTACCGTCCACCGTATGGCTCGGCCGTATTCCTACGTCGTGCGAGCCTGCGAGATATGCGAATACACGCTTCACTGCATTCCAGTGATTTTTATCGTGATTGTTTAAGTATTTGCTCAATGAATTTACAGCATAAGCTATGTCTGGCCTAGAGACGACTCTTAGAAACATTAATGACCCGATGGCCTCTCGGTATGGTACCGCGCACTCATTCTTGCATTCCAGATCGACTGGTTGTAGCCTTACATTCGGATCTGCCGGCACACACATCGGTTTCGCATCATTCATTTTGAATTTCTCTAGTGTTTGTTTTAGGTACAAGCTTTGACTAATAAACATCGTTTTCTCGTCGTGATTTCTCTGAATTTGAAGTCCGACAAAATAGCTTACATCTCCTACTGTAATTGCGAATTCCTTCTTGAATTCATTCAGAATTCTGTCTAAAGTGTCATTTGAGCTTCTTGCAAACAAGCCGTCATCTACAAAGAGTGCAATGTAAATTTTGTGGCCTTCAAGTTCGCTAACAAAAATACATATATCTGCTTCACATTCCTTAAAATTAAACTTATACAGAAAATTTTTAAACTTCGCATTCCAACAACGTAGCGCTTGTTTTAAGCCGTAGAAAGATTTTTTTAGTTCACATACCACGTTGTTGGAGTCTTTACCGTCGACTTGAACGCCTTCGGAAACTTCCATCAGGATCCTCTCTTCCAGTTTGCCGTACAGGAAGGCGGTGCAAACGTCGAAGGACACCATCTCTAGATCCTCTGCTGTGATGTATGCTAGTAGAACCCTGAGCGAGTCGTATCTCACGACTGGAGAGAAGGTTTCCTTGTAGTCGAGGCCTGCCTCCTGCATGTAGTCTTTTGCACACAGTCGTGCCTTTTTTATCATCCCTTTTTCGTCGGCATCATTCTGGATGATCTTGAAGACCCAGATGGACTTTATGGTATTAGTGTTCGGCTCTCTGGGTACGAGCTTCCAGGTTCCATTGAGACGGTGAACCTCCAGCTCCTTGGAGATGACCTTCCGCCAGTGCGTGGCATTGGGACCGCTTACAGCTTCGCTAAAAGTTTTCGGGTTTTTTAGAGCAGTAAAATTTGCATCGTACCTTTTAGGTTTCTCCAACTTGCTCCTGTCTTTCAGTGGCAACTCTCTAGGAGGAGGTCTCTGGACTTTCTTGGGAGCAGGCGCAGGTGCAGCATCGTCTCTTCCTGCTTCTTCGTTGGCGTCAGCTTCAGGTGGTGGTTGTGGGGGATCTACTGGGGGTGCATCCTCGTCGATGTTTCCCTCAAATGGATCCAGCAATAGGTAGTCTTCCTCTACAGCTTCCTGCAGTGGGATGGTCCCCTTCCTGGACTCGTCGAAATCCACGTGTCTGGCCACTGTGAATTTCCTGCTAGTTGGGTGGTATAGTCTGTAGTTGGATGACTCCTCCTCGTATCCTACTAGAACCATTTTGACGGCCTTGTTGTCGAGCTTCTTCGTTTGAGTTTTGGGTAGATTCTTGTACGCTGTTGATCCAAAAATTTTCAGGTGACTCAGGTCAGGTTTCTTTCCGGTCCAAAGCTCGTAAGCGGTTTTGCTTTTCTCTCTCATTGGAGTCGACACGCGGTTGAGGAGATATACGGCTGTGTTGACAGCTTCCGTCCAAAGCCACCGTGGTAAACCAGCTGAGTTGAGCAACGTTCTCGCGCACTCCATTATGGTGCGATTCTCTCACTCGGCCTTGCCGTTTTGTTCTGGAGTGTAAGAGGCTGTTCTCTCGTGGATGATGCCTTTTGACTCCAAAAATTTCTTCAGCTGTCTGTTTACCTACTCCAGACCGTTGTCGCTCCGCAGAACTTTAATCGATCTTCCAAACTTGTTACTGACGATTTTTTCAAAAGCTACAAATTTCTCAGCGACATCTGATTTGTGCCTTATGAAGTAGACGTGTCGAAATGATGTAGCGTCATCGATGAAGGATACGTAGTATAGCGCTCCACCTAGCGATTCCTCTTGCATCGGTCCACAGACATCACTGTGTATCATCTCGCCTGGCAGCATGGATCTCTCGGTCCCCTTTTTGAATGGAAGTTTGTAAGACTTGTTCAGCTTACACCCCTCGCATACAAACTCGTCCATTCCTTTTACTCTGACTCCGTTAATCAGGTCTCTAGAAGTCAGGTCCTTGAGAGAGCGTACGTTGATGTGTCCCATTCTTTCGTGCCAGACGCGCAGATCGGCGACTGCTGTGTTAGCCTCCGGTTTCAGGGGAGTATCCACTTTGATACACAGGCGATATACTTCGTTGGACTGCTTCACTCCCACTACGATAGGTTCCCCGTCGCGCAGAACCTTGACCAAGTCATCCTTGAATTGTACTTCAAGACCGCGCGTTGTGGATAGGCCGACGGAGTATAAGTTTTTATTCATCCCTTGAACATACAGCACGTTGCGAATTTGTGCATCGGTCCATTCGTTGTTGATGAGTCTTTTCACGTTCACGGTGCCCTCGCCGACTACCGAGCACTCATAGCCGTCGTCTAGCACGATGGTGCTGCCATCGTGTCTTGGTCTGTAATCTACCAGCCATTCTTTCCGAAACGTGATGTGTGCTGATGCCCCACTGTCGGTAAGCCAGGCATCGTCCTCATCGGCATTCAACACAGCTCTCTTGTATTCGGCTGATGGGTTAGATGTACAAGTGCCCCTCTTGGCTCTGACGTCACCTGGCATGTGACCTCTCGCTTCCTTGCTCGAAGCAACCATTGCTGTTTTGATGCTCTCCCTTGTTTTTCCGGGTAGGACATTCTCGAACGTAGTGATCCTTTTCGAAACACACGTAACACTCCACGTTTTCTTTCTTTTTCTGAGAGTTCTTCTTCTTCGGCGCACCACCTCGTTTTTGACTTCCTGGAGTCGTCTTCCTCGTGGTTGCTGCCAGTGCTGTTGCTTCGTTCTCGTCGGCATCCAAGTAGCTTTCCTCCTCGATAAGCCGCGCCTTGAGAAGTTCGATGGTTTGCCGAGTTGGATCTACCGTTCCCCACGATGTACGAAAATGCCGGTATTTCGGTGGTGGTTTGCACCTTGGACATGTGCTGCACTATGGTGTCGTTTGGAGCCATCCTATATTCATGGAATCGCTGGGATAGTAAGAGCTTGTGCGTCTGCGATTTTTGCTCGTGAATCGACAGTAGGCTATCCCACATTTCTTTTGACGTCGTACATACCAGTAGGCTCTCCATCTGTTCCGGCTCCATCAACGCTGATATTAGGTATTTGGCCTTGGCGTCCTGCTTGAGCCAGGCTTTACCTTCGGCTTGGGTATGATCATTCGGCCTTTTTTCTGAGACGTCCACGTACCCGAGGAGATCATTCGCCACTAATGCTGCTGTCAGCTGGAATTTCCAATGTTGGAAATTCTTCCCATCAAACTTGGTTAGACTTCGTGCTGATATTTCTCCCGCCATTTTCCACCTTTACTCGTGTCAACGGCTTCTTCAAGAGACACTTACTTAGCACTATTGTGTTTCACGTTTTCTGTTCTTTCACCTTATTTCACTTGCCGGTGACTGGGCCCATAACCTTTTGATGTTTTGATAGAATGTTATTAGAAAACAGGTGTATAGATTTAAAAAAGGCGTTTATTTGTATGAAGGAAATAGCTAATGAAAATGAATGTATTGTTCCATTGGACAACAGAGCATCAAGAAACGTTCGAAAATATTAAATCGTTTTTTGATGACGATATAATTCTTAAATATACGAATCCAAAAAAGCCACATATCTTGACGACAGACGCGTCAGACTTCGCACTAGCCGCGGTTCTATCCCGATTAAATGATGAGGAAGAGGAAGAAGTAATATGCTTCGTGAGTGGAACACTCAAGGGGAGTAAACGTTCATACGTTACAACAAAGAAAGAAATGCTGGCCCTTGTGTGGTCACTTAATGAACTCGACACATACCTAAGGGGGACAGTGAAAATAAAAGTTCGTACGTATCATATCACGAGGCTCTAAAATTTTTACGAACATGCAAATTTAATAATCAGAGATTGCAGAGGTGGAACCTCGCGAGCCAGGACTTTAATATAAACCCGACACATATACCGGAAAAAACAAAATGCGATAGCCGATTACCTTAGTCGAATGGACGAAAGCAAAAAAACCAAGACAGAAAGCTAATCCGAAATTATAATTTCCGCTATAGTTTAGCAGAAACCGAGCCGCAAACTTGTAAATATTTGTAAAAATATAGAAAAAAGTAAGATGAAAGATCCTCGAACAAGTACATTAATAGATAATTAAATAAATAGCGACGAAAAAACATGCAAGCTATACGAATCGATCGACTACGTATTATATAAAAAAAGCCAAAGAACTACCAAAAATTGTAATATCGGAAAGCCAATTAAAAAACTTTGTAAACAAAGTACATATAATATACGGGCATACAAGGGGACGAAAACTGAACAAAATGCTTTATGCGAGCATTTTTACGCAACAGGCTTACGCAGACAGATAACAAAATTCCTAAAAACATGTGATTGTTGTCAACGCACAAAATATCTAACTAACTAGCACGCCACGCGCGGCCTTACGGATCAAAATTCTCCAAGAGGTAATGATCCATTGTAATCAATAAGCTTCAATTTTAAACCTAAATTCGTTTTCAAGTAAGTAGATCTAGCGTCCGGTAAAACACAATTACCGACATTAGAAGCCAAATCACGATTTTCGGTAATTAAATGATTGATTGTAGAAGTTCCTAACCCTTGTTTATTTTGATCAAAAGACAAACCAGAATTATTGATTTAAGTATTCTCTCTTTCTGTTGTCAGTGGATGCATATTTCTATTCAGTTCTCTGTTCCCGGTCACCTAGCAGCTAATCTTTCAGTCGATCATTCTCTGCTTCAAGTTCTTCAATTTTTTCAATTTTAAGCCCTCTTAGCATTTTGATTCTTCAATTAATCTTTTACGTTGAATCTTCTGCATCACGGCAATAAGTGATGGTTGAGGTTGCTCAGCTGGTCGAGCCAGTATACTTGAGGTTTTTGGCATTTTCCAGAACATAGGAGAATCAATTTTCAATTACTTTCTGAAATTACTATCCCAGACTAACTCCCAAAATGTTATGGCTAAGTACGGGTTAACTTAAATGAAAACAGGTACTTACCTAAAAGGAACTCAAACTCAGACTCTTTATTGAAGTTATACCAGTCTTAGCTCATCAGCTGTCACGATCACATTAAACATAAACAACAACATTCGCAAAGTCGTTTGTTACGTTGCTAGGGGCCGCTATGCGCGATTGTTGGCATTTGAATTGCGCAACGTTCGGGCTCGGTCACAACAATATCAAGCAAAGCAGTGAAAAAAAAGCCGACCAAACTTACAAAGCTTTTGCTAATGCTTTGTCATTACAATCTTTTGGATTTCCAAGCTTTGTATCCAGAAGTTCTCTTAGATAAAAATTCACATTGACATGATCTCACGTGCATGCTTATTAAATTATGAGATGATCATGACGATGTATAATCAAAGTTGCCTAAGCACTTTGAAAACTTGAATGAAAACGTGCATATCAAAGACTTCTGAATAAATATAGCGCGACGCACCAGGTTCGAGAATAATTTTATCTAAAATCACGTTTTCATATGTTGTGAAATCACATTCATCGTTAGATGCAATATAGTCAATTCAATTGCAATGGTATCCGCGTATTGGTATAATTGATTACCTATTATTAATTAATTTTATTTTTGGATAAACAAGCTCTAGGAATCTTCAAAGATAAATCCTAATATAATTATAAATTTGTGTGAAAAAGACAAAAAAAAGAACTAAATTCATACTAGATTTCAAGCTCTATGGTGAAAGTTTGCGTGGAAAATGTAGAAGAGGTCTTATGAAAAAAGGCGACCCGTTTTCTCGTAGATGTTATGGGAGAAGTATGGGCATGAATTATTGCAGGTCCTACACTTCGAAAGACATAGTGATTATTATAGTCATTTTCTGATTGTCTGCTCATCGCGTGGGATCTCCTATGTTTGAATTCTTAATCGAAAGCCAATAAAACAATTTTAAAAACGCGTGTAGAGATTTCGACGATGCTAGTCTATATATAAATAACGCAAGATACAGCGCATATTTTATACATAACTAAGTTACGTTTAAATTCTTGATTTAGGCATAAATCAATATGAATAATATGCAGATGTTAAGCGCCACGTCCTCTCGTTCAGCTGATATCTCGTTCTCTGTGAAACGAACCGACAAATTGAAACGCTTCAACTAAGCTCTCTAAAATTATTATTTATTGTCTAGGATGTCGTGGTATTCAAATTTCTTCTACGTTAAAAATTCAAGATTTAAAATATTATGCAGTATTTTGGTATTGACTAACGTATTGTAGTCAAAACTAACATATCTGAAAAAGAACTTATGTTTGATTTCTTTTTTTAATGTTAGTTAGGTTTTCTAGTTGACCTTCAGAGGATTTACTGCCTTTGAAATCGAATTATACTGGAAGAAAATATATAAATATTACGACCATGACTAATTTATTGTAGAAACTTTTGTTGAGTCGACTGTTTGAGATAATGTTCTTACTAACAAAGTTGACATATTATTACATGGTTTTACAAATAATGACGGTACGACAAACCATGTTTACTTTAAATAAATTTATATCAAAATCCGAGTAACTTAAACAATTATTGTAAGAAAAAATGCCATATAATCGTTCCTTACTACAATACAATTTGCATTTTCAGTAAAGAATGCACCTTCTGTAGCAACAATTTTTTTTTCTTTAACCCGGGGTAAATATGTTCCAGAAACAGTTTCCAATGCACCTGAATTTTTTTAGATTTTTAAATTACTTTTTACCAAAATAGTAGGGAACCAAAGATGCCAATTTTGGCAATTTTTGGGTTTTCAGCACAAATTAATTAATTCATAGCTCCTCGGGGAAGCATATTTCACTATAGACATGAAAATAATTTTGTTTGTAAAATTTTCTCACCTTTTTAATAAAAATACCCTTAAAGTCATATATATATATATATATATATATATATATATATATATATATGGGACGATCCATGTCAACCGGATCAGTGCTGTGTCCAAAATTTGGAGTGACCAAAAAAAATCGCCCGAGGGCTCATTTTGAAGCTTAGGACATCTACTTTCAGATTCCGTGTGCGCCTTTGCAAAATCCAATATGGCAGTTCCAACATGGCGGCCGGAAAAATCGAGTTTCCAGATTAAAAAGCTTGAAAATAAAAATTCGCAACCAATCTAGTTATTTTTTGGCTCAAATTGTAACTGATGGACGCACTTTGAAAGCTGGAGTGGTGGGTTGGCACAATCCAATATGGCGGATCCAATATGGCGGCAAAAAGTCTAATAAGTTTGACAAATTTTTATAATCAACCGATTTGCACTAAATTTGGAACACGGGAGTTTTTAGGGTCATTGATTACAAATCTGAGGTCATATTTTTGAAATTCAAAATGGCGGATCCAAAATGGCGGAGGGGTTTTTTGAGAATCAACAGATTTGTATGAAATTTGGTAAAACTCGTCTTCGTGGCGCTCCCGCGCCACTTGATGTGGGGGTTTTTGGGGTCGCCAGTTACAAATCTGAGGTCATATTTTTGAAATTCAAGATGGCGGAACCAAT
>JAZHPH010000089.1:423531-433657 GCA_037356405.1 Nasonia oneida
CTTACACTTAGTATTCAATAGTTTACTAGTTATTGAATAGTTATTGATTAGCCAAACTAATCAAATATCATTTGTTTAACATTTTCTCTTTTTCATTCATTGACCTTTATTTTTTCTGTAAAAATTTATTACTCATCGAAAGCTATCTAATTTGTTCAGTTTGGTAAAAACAAAATTTTTTATTGAACTTGTTATACATTTTTAACAATGGCTGATTATCCAGCCGCTGAAAGGGTTGATATTTTATTGATTCTTGGTGAATCTAGACGTAATTATCGACAAGCTGCAGCCTTGTATCGAATTCGATATCCCGATAGAAGACATCCAAGTCATACAACCATTCGTGAGATTTACCGTAGAGCTCAACAAGGGCAACGAGCACGGGTTAGAGAACGTCGTAATTACAACGAAGATGATCTTCGTGTAATGGTCGTTTTAGCAATGGTTCATTTGAATCCCCACGTTAGTACCCGTGAAATTCAAAGGCAAAGTGGTATACCTATGGCTACTGCTTGGAGAATACTGAGAAGTCAACGTTATCATCCATATCATATTACTTTGACTCAGGATCTCACACCTGCTGATATGAGGTTAAGGCTACAGTTTTGCCAATGGGCAAATGATTGCTAATGATCGTCACTTTTTTCAACACGTAATGTTTTCTGATGAAGCAAAATTCAAAAGCAATGGAGAGCTTAACCGACACAACTGTCATTATTGGTCGAATGTTAATCCGCATTGGTACAGGCAGATAGATAACCAAAATCGTTGGAGTCTTGATGTTTGGTGTGGAATTGTTAACGGATACCTTGTAGGCCCATACTTTTTCGATGAAAATGTAAATGGCCATAATTTTTTACAGTTCCTGAGAGAACGTCTTCCAGTACTTCTTGAAGAAGTAGATTTATACACAAGAGCAAGAATGTGGATTCAATTAGATGGAGCTCCTGCGCACTATGCTCGAATAGTTAGACAATATCTTAATCAAAATTAAGATATTGGACGCACTGGACGTGGAGATTTGGGTGTTCGATGGCCACCGAGATCTCCAGATATCACATCACCCGATTTCTATTTGTGAGGGTATTTTAAAGATGTTGTTTATGAACATGAAACTACAATAAGGGAAGATATGATCCACAGAATTCAAACCGCTTGTGAAAACATCTCAAGAGCTGTATTACTCAGAACAGTAGAACATTTTCAGCAGCGAATTGAATTGTGTATCCAATAAAATGGTGGTGTCTTTGAGCACCTGCGTTGAATTTTGAGCAAAAGTGAGAGGCAAGGGGACTCACTCTAATTAAGCACCCCGAAAAATGAGAGGCAAGGGGACTCACTCTAATCAAGCACCCCAAAAGTGAGAGGCAAGGGGACTCACTCTAATCAAGCACCCCAAAGGGAACACAATCGTATTACGTCCACGTCGTTGTTCCTGGGTAACGCTAAAGTTAGGATATAAATATGGACTTCACATAACATTTGATATTGCATTTTTGCACTTTTGACCTTACAAAATGGCTTTGAAGTCAGCAAAGCATAATCACATTTTAAGTCAATTATTCTCTTAATATTTATTACAATAACAAAATGATAATTCTATGAAAAAATTGAAAGGAAAACATTGTTAGGCTGATACTTCTTATTTGACCTTGAATTGACCTTCTCAAGGTCACTAAAGCAAACTTAAAATATCCTTTGCGACGTAATTTTTTCCGCTCTATCCGATTCCAAGGTCAAAAATAGAGGTTCCTACTTAAAAAAATCACAATTACCCTCAAATGACCTTGAAAATCGAGTTTAAGGTCATAGGTGTTTGTGTCATTCGATGGCCCCCTTTACCCCCTTCAACTTTTGTTACGGTCATTTTTCGTTAAAATTAGTTTTTCCATGGTTTTTTGTCGTGGTCGGATTAAAATGAAACACCCTGTATAAGATAGGTATTATATATATATACATGTAGAAAATCTTTTTACAAACTACATGATTGTCATCTTCAAACGTCAGTATGAGTATTGATTTTGAATCAGAGACTGACTCACCATCGGTTTCAAACACGGATGCACCTATGCAAGATGATCTTACAGATATTTTAACTGGACTTAAAAACAAATTCCAATCCCTGCCGGAGAACGATCCATTACGTGTCAGTATTCTTACTATTTTGCCCGAACACTGGGCAATACGTAAAATTATGAACAAATTTGTTGTGTCTCACAGAATGGCTCGTAAAGGAAAACAGTTAAGAGGATCAGATGGAGTTTTGGCTTCTCCTGTTGCAAAATGTGGAAAAACATTACCTGCAGAAACTACTCAGAAAGTTGAAGACTTTTACGAAAATGATCTTAACAGCAGAATTATGCCAAATAAAAAAGATACCGTCAGTATTTATTTATATGGTGAAAAAATAAAAGTGCAGAAAAGATTATTACTTACTGATATTATGAACCTTCATAATCAATTTAAAGAACAGTTTCCTGAACATCCGATTGGGCTTATCAAGTTTGCGGAACTGAGACCAAAATGTTGTGTCATTGCAGGATCCTCTGGTACACACAATGTATGTGTATGTACGATACACCAAATTTTCAAGGCGATGATTGACGCAGTAAATATAGAAAAAATCTCAAACAATATTCTGAAGAATTATAAAGATTGTTTGTATTTCTTTCTATGTGAGGATCCCAAAGTTGTTATTTGAATGAATGCAAATTTTGTCCGGACATTCAAAAGTTTTCTAATTACGTTGAGAACATTATGGATGAGCACAATATTGATCAAGTCATCTTCAGCACGAGGCAATCAACCGATAGATACACTTTGATTAAACAATGCCTAACATCGCAAGAATTTATTGAAACTTGATGTTCTAGCCTAGAAAAGTTGATACCTCATCACTTCATTGCTAAGGAACAATCAAAGTTTATTTCTGGGAAGAAAAATAATCTTTCAGATGAAGAGGTTCTTGCTCAATTGGATTTTGCTGAGAACTATGCTTTTACAGCCCAAGATGCTGCACAGGCATTTCATTTTAATACTGATCAAAGTACGATTTTTCCACCATTTTAAATTTTGAAATTTCGAGGTCAAGCTAAGATTCAATGACCCCGAAAACCCCCATATCTATACTTTAAACTGATCTAAAATCATTTGTTGCGGTAAAATTGGTTTGGTAGTGGTATAATGTCCGCCATTTTGGATCCACCATTTTGAATTTTGAAATGTCGAGGTTAAAATAAGATTCAGTGACCCTGAAAACTCCCATATCGATACTTTAAACTGATCAAAAATCATTTGTTGCGGTAAAATGGGTTTGGTGGAGGTATAATGTCCACCATTTTGATTCCGCCATTTTTGATTTTGGAATTCCGTCAGCATTGTCAATAATATGTCCTATCATGCGTTGTAGATGCTTTTTTGGTGGGATATTTCACAAATTAGAACATTTTTACTATTGTTTTTGTTGAATGTGCTATGAAAACGTGGATTTCAAGCTCTATGTTTTATGCGCCACATTGGATTTTTGAAAAGGCCAGAACTTTTTCAAAAGCCCTTGACCAGACGATCATTTTGAGACCTCAAACGTCTTGTTAGGTTAACCCAAATTTTGGGTGCACCGATGGTCCGGTTGACGTGAAACGTCCCATATATATGACTTTAAGGGTATTTTTTTTGAAGCAGTGAGAAAATTTTACGGAAAAAATATATTTATGTCTATAGTGAAAAATGCTTCCCTGAGGAGCTATGAATTAATTAATTTGTGCTGAAAAACCTAAAAATGTTCAAAATTGATATCTTTGGTTGCCTACAATTTTAGTAAAAAGTAATTTAAAAATCTGAAGAAATTCAGGTGCATTAGAATTGTTTCTGGAACATATTTACCGTGGGTTAAAGAAGAAAAAAATGTTTGATCTTCGATTTACACATATTTCATTCTTTTAAAACCTCCTCCACAATGATAAATAATAAACAACATATATGATCCGCGAGCGAAGCGAGCATTCTTTGCAAGTAATTAATAATCCAATTTTTGGGCATTTTAAATTTACGTATTCGTGCCTTATCTATTTTAGATATAAGCTAAGATACATTCAGTATTTTTTGCGCGTATTTAATGATAATTTCATAACTTTAAAGAGTGGCTATATGATAGTCATAGTCACAGTCAGTTAGACGGAGGTGAACTGCGGCGGCTCCTGTACGGGGACGTGCTGGTCAAGGAGTTAGGCAAAGCCCATTGTGCTGTGCTACCTGTACTTCAGAAAATGATTTTATAAACCCTTGTTTATAGCTTGCACAAATCGGCAAATGGATGCCAAGCTATTTGACCTTAGCTCTTTTAACCCCAACATAGGAACCCCCCACACCTTCTGTCTTGTCTCCGCGAAAGCTGGACATTCACACGGCAGGTAGGAGGTTGTCTATGCTTCCTGTTCGCACCACCTGCAGCTTCCAGAGTCCCTTAGTCTCAAGTTCCACAGGTAGTATCCTACCCTCCAATGTCCCGTCAGCCAGCAAACGGCCAGCCTCAGTCTGCTCCTGCTTAAGATTCTTATGGTCTGCAGCCACTCTTCAGGTAAGCTTGGCTTCAGAGCCTAAGCTTGTCTTAGCCCTTTGGCGTTAGTCTATTTGTCGCTTAGTTGCGAGTTGAGTCAGTCTTTGATTGCTCTGTTTACCTCGCAGGTAGGAACAACGACTACGCACCTTCTTGCTTAAATGCCGTCCGAGCCCCTACCCGCTTGCCTTTCTGGCTTTTCGTTGCCCACCACGCCAGAGTGTCCTGGTACCCACACTAGTCTCACCACGTTGTGTTCTGCTAGTGATTCTAGCGCCTGTCTGAAATAAACTTCAGAAATAAACTGAACCTTAGTACCTCATTTGAGGAGATACTGATACTCTCTAACGCCATAAGAGCTGTCCTGCTATTCGAGCAGAAGCTTACAGTTCTTTGCCCTGTGCTTGTCTCCAACACCCATTTGGCTGCTTCTGTATTAAACCTGTTTTCTGCCTGGAAAACCGTAGCATGATGGTCAGGCAAATACACAATCACTTGTGCGTCCCCCTTTTCACCTGCTTCTACGCCGTTCTCTTTTTGAGCCATCGATAAACCACACTACACTGTTTATTAGGAGTTCGTGTGATCCCGTTTTCCATTTTTCCCTTTCTGGAATCACGATCAAGAACATCTTATAGAAATAAATTATTTATTCCACACCTGACCGAAATGGCGACTTTTTGCGCCTAAAAATCGGGGCAAAAGTAGCATACTTTTCCCGTAAACCTGTTTGCGGGGCAAAAGTAAAATTAGCGGGGCAAAAGTATTTTTTTTTAAATTTTTTTTTTAATGAATGAAACAAAAATATAAAAAAACACGTCGACTTCGATTTTTAGAGACAAATAGTAGCTATTTCAGTCGACAGTGGAATAAAGTACTATATACAACACGGGATGAAACTAGATTTTTTCCGCTGGTGAATACCCACCAGCTGAAAAAATCTGCTACTTTCGACCCTTGTTGCATAATGTACTATTCTGCCATTATGTTGCAACCTATTTCTTCCATTAGCGGCATTACTTGTTCCAGAAGTGCTGCTTCCTTGAAGTCCGAAAAGTTTATTGATTTCGCTATTCTGCAGAACGTCCATCACGCATTTGCCCTAATTATCTTGCCTAGTAAAAGAAGTTCAAACAGTTTTTCCATAGCAACTGTAGGTGTCGTTCGCATGGATCCCGTGATTCCTCCCATAACCATTCTTTGCACCCTGTCTAATGCCTCCGTATGAGTTTTCAACTCACTTTTGTGGCCTCATCTTAGTGCCTATGTCTCTGACCTCCTTTCTTACGGCATTTCGAAACGTGGGTCTGGTGCCCATATTGAGAAAGTCCATGTTCGTTGCTGCTAAGAACTCCAATAAACTTTCTCCTCTAGGATTGCAGTCTGTGCTGCCCCAACATGTGTGAGCAAAACAAGCTTGGTGCCTTCGGTCTCGCATTCTCTAATTAATGCAACCATTTACTCCGCGGAGCACGCTTCCTTATAGGAAAAATATACTGCAGCATCATATTAACTTTCCGTTTGCCTTCGATACCCTTGTAGCTTATCCTAGCTGTACATTTGAGCAGTACTTTGGCACTGCCTCTACCTTAAGCCCCTTGGTAATGAGGCACGTTCTAGTAAAAATTGAACTGCCGCTGATCAGTGTACCTATTCCGTTTAAGCCTGCGATTTTGTCATTATGAATCCAAGGTTCTTGGATTAGACAAATGCCTGTACGCACCCCCGCCATACGTCTAGCCAGAACGGCCGAGGCGATCTTGCAATGGTGCAGATTAATCTGCGTGAACTCTATGGTGGTGTCCAGTACAGATCCGGCCCTATTCACATTGCTTACACTGTTACGTTGCCCCCGATCAGCCATCTTGATCGAAAGCACCGCTACCCGCATCTACCTCTGTGGTTGCCATAGTAAGGCTGGGTTCGTCCCAACTCTTCCTCCGTCTTCTTCTTGAACGGAACGACATGCGCCCTTCCATCTCCACAGAAAGGCCTGAAGTCGAAAGCCTTCAGTGCTTCTATCTCAGTCCCTTTGAGCAGCACTTGGATGGCCGTCTCGTTCTTCTTTTTACCCTCGGTGCCCACCATCAACCATTTTAGTTTCGGTGATCACTCAGAAATTTGGTGCGATTGTGGTGTTCTGCCTTTTCAAGCGCTTCACCAAGGCCTTCAAAGTAGATCATCGCTCTAACCAGCTTATGGAGGTCCTCCATCCCAATAGCCTTGAGTTGAGTACTCTCCCTACACGACCGTTTAGTGGAATTGTTAAGTAATTACCCCTTGTCCTTTTGGTCCTTGCAGTGGAAGATCTGTGCACCCCTCTGGAACCAATTGTCCAAGAAACTTGGATAATAGCCTCCATCTAGGGTGTCATCAATCTCCTTCTCCGAGGCCTCCAGGGCCTTCTATCCCTGGTACCCGTCAAGACGCTTCTCTAGGTACTTAACCGGAACGATGGCCACCTTTGAGTCAGTGGCCACCGCTCAGCTGTAACTCTTTGGAGCGTCCCCAACCGACCTTTTCTTACGCTATTTCTATCGCTTTTAAGTGCGCCTGTAAGTGTCCCAGTCTGAGACCTTCCAGGAGCTCCCTCCAGACGCTTCGTCCTTAGCTTCGCCCCCGAGCCTAGCTTCCTATTTGCATGCCTGTTTTTTCTCTTTTCTTTGCTATTTTCTGTTCCTGAGGAGGCACCGGTATTTGCCGCTGGGGCAAACCCTGCAGCCGCCTCTCCTGGGAACTGTCACCGGTATTAACCGTCTTGTGACTTATACATTTTCATTGTACACATTGACATTGTATTGTCAGGTCATGCTGGTTAGGCGGCCCGGGCCTCTGTACTATCCAATGGAATAGGAGCGCCAGACAACCTAGTTTTCCTACGGTACCCTCAGATCAACAAAGCAAGCTCTTCTCGAGTGACCCCGGTGGGCAGACGTGCCCGGGGGTCAGCTTGGGGGTCAGCAGTGTAGGAGTGTGTAAGTGTAACGTGTGTGTTCATGAGTTGTGTTGCTTAACCGGCACTACCGCCTGATTAGGAGATTGCTCCTAGCCTCTAGTCGGTCCACCAGGTAGTTTTCACTCTCCTCCCTCTGAGACGAGGTGAGTTAAGTGAGTCCCGCCCCCAGGCCCGTTGAGAGTCCGAAGCAAGGGAGAGCCCTTTTTACGAGAATCCACATACATTTAAAAACCCGTTTTACAGGGAATCAGATACAACGGAACATTCATTCTCTTTCACTGGGTCTGGGTCCAAGATTCGCCACACAATCGACCAGAGGAGCCCTCTCACCGCCCCAACGCACACGACAAGATGGCAATCCTTCGAGGGGAACAATATAATAGAATATTTATATATTTGTTCTGTTATTTCAACCCTATAACTTTGTTTTGTTATGCTTTTTTTCAGGATTATAAAAGCTTCTTTATATTTTATCACATTAACTCTTATTTAAAAAATGCATTATCTTTATTCTTTTTTCCGCATATGAAAATAAGCTAGAAACCAAAAATTTATACAAGTATTGACTACTAGGTGATAATAATAATGCTAGTACAAATATAACCGGCTGAAAAGCAAAGGAGTATGACAAGGAAGTATTTC
This sequence comes from Nasonia oneida, assembly GCA_037356405.1. Taxonomy (NCBI): domain Eukaryota; kingdom Metazoa; phylum Arthropoda; class Insecta; order Hymenoptera; family Pteromalidae; genus Nasonia; species Nasonia oneida. The sequence goes on from JAZHPH010000089.1 coordinate 431,685, forward strand.
TGCTAGCATTGAAAGACATGTTCTGGCGAGCGTGCAGCCATGCAAAGAAAAGTACTAAATTAAAGACTACCAGTATACCAGCTGCATAGAGAGGTCGAGAAAGCCCGAAGTGAGTGTCGTCAAGCTAAGAGGCATAAACAGTAAAACGAAATATTATGAGAATGGCAAAGTCCATGATATAGTAGAAGCCCAAGAGCAGAAAAAGAATGACGCCAAGCGTAAACTGAAGAAGATGATCCGTAAAAAGAAAAAGCAAAGGCATTCTCGAGAATAACAGGGTAAGGTTAGGCTAAACCCCATAAGACAACATAAAAAAGTAGTAATGATGATAAAGGGAAATCACGCTTCTACGCTATTTTTCTTTCAACTATGAGAAGCATATGAAATTGACGCAAGGACAAATGGTAAAGCGAATTCCCTAATCACTACGAAGAAGCTGCGTACTGCATAAATAAAGGTGGGACAAGGCTGACAAGTACAATTTATGGCTTGAATAAGGAACCATAAGATCATGAGTTATCCAGAGAAGCTACATCGTATAGACGACTATGCGTGCTGGACACTTAATACAAGAATTTGAATACATAGTCTGCGTAAAGATAAACTAGGTTTAAGTGGACGATCAAAACATCAATGCGATTTAAGAAGGTGCACTTTATCTTAGACTCCCTCAGCTTAGTGATCTAAATTTTCCGATTAGAAATAAAAAAAGCAAACAATACGAACAACATGACCAACTAGAGTTGTCCATCTATCGACCAGATTATAAAACAGAGAGCGAATGTCTCCGTACAGGCAGCGGAGCTCTTTATATATTTGGAGCTGCCTCTTTCTCCAATGTTATAGGATCTCGCTACACGGATATTCTATTCACTAGGAAGAATTTCCAGGAGGTGAGATTTACTGATAAACTCGAAGGAGTTGAGACGGCGGCCCCGCCTGGATGGTAGAAGAGCAGCAACGAATAACTTACTAATGCAGGTAAGTTACCGACTACGTGGCGCTACTAGTCACTTTGTCACATCGCTTATTAAGTGCGTAGAAAGCATTCAAACTCCGCACACGATTTAACAGTACACTCAATTTCTGAATCCTCCATAATAATGTCTGCAAAGAGAAGTGTTATCGGTTAGCCCATTGAAGTACCGAAAATTTGTATGTTGTATGTAGTATTGTCAAATTAAAAATAAGTATGTTCGAATAAATATTCAATAGTATCAACAATTACTAAAAACTTCCTTTTATAACTACTACATGCGTCACGCTTTTGTCTATGTAGGAGTAACCCACTATTTTATAACGGTATTACCAGCGACTGAGTGCAATGGGTGTTAAGCAATGTAATCGAGGAAAATAAACGTTGAGGAAAGATGCGGATCTCAGCGAGATCTGGCCCGGTAACGCAGCATATGTGTCTGATACAACGGATAAGTCGACGGGCCCGCGGAGGCGGTATGCAATAATTCACAGCTAAAAGGACGCGAATATGTAACGAAGCGTAAATAAGAAAGCAGCAAGTATAGTATAATTAAATAGATTCAATTAAATAAAGCCAGAACATACACTAGTGGAATAACCTGTGAGAGATACAGCGATCACGCGCAGACAAAGAGCGATGTAGGTGTCAAACAGGTACTTACAGGACTTCATCCTCTGTAGACAGCGCTATGGCTCGTGGAGATCGTCGTCGACGCAATCGATGCGAGGACGCGAATACAAGAGATTCTGTAGCCTCTCGATGATGGACCGATCTGGGCGCAGCTGGCAAAGATAGGAAGTCGCAGCACAAAGAAGTATCGACGCGAGAACGGTATCGGTGCGTGACTAAGACACACAAGTAAAAGCATGCGTATCGTGTGCATTAGAAAGGGCTCGCTGTTCGGTACGACGTCGCAACTCGAACTGTTCCGGGAGGGTGCGGTGCTTTCTCTCTCTCTCTCTCTCTCTCTCTCTCTCTCTCTCTCTCTCTCTCT
>JAZHPH010000089.1:434075-452176 GCA_037356405.1 Nasonia oneida
TCTCTCTCTCTCTCTCTCTCTCTCTCTCTCTCTCTCTCTCTCTCTCTCTCTCTCTCTCTTCCAAATCGACGTATTCGGGTGTTGTCTGCTAATGGCGCTGTACTCTCTCTGTCTTTGTATTTCTCACTTACCTTACGTTGGCGCTGTAAGAAACGGTTAACATACATTGCATTATTTATTTTAATATGTTATAATATTGCGAAGGGAAAGAGACATAGCGAGAATACTCGTTATAACTTATAAACGATATATATATATGATAAATGACTACATAAATGACTTAATGTCCCTTAGGTGTACAACTTACGTCTAAAAATGTCATAGCTTACTATGATTGACTCGGGGAATGTCTTCTTAGTATTATAACATATAGATTTTTATATTTTTATTTTTTATATTTTTAGTATGCAATATTTATGTTACTATAACCGTATTTATTGTAATCTTTGTGTAATGTTATTTATAAATTGTGATAATTTTTTTGTCGATGAAGAACTGATGAGGTTGGATACTACACCAAGGAAGCGTCGTCAATTAACAGATTTTGTGGATTTATTTACGAGGGTTAACTCTTCCACATTTAATACGTATTTTTATTTTGGTTAACATGGAGAGTAATAAGTACTATTTTTGTATGATAATATAAGTTCAGTTTTTAAATTCAAATATTATTTTGTTGTATTCCCCCCCCCCCCCCTTCTCCCTAACTTCGTCGTAGCTATCTCAAATAGACAGGAGGGTCCCTGCCCGAATTAGTCCTACGACACACAGGTATGGGAATAAGGAAGTAGTTTCTCACGAACACATCTGTATCACCCCGCTTGCTTAGTGAGAGCCCACGATTCGCACCCGTACTGAACCACCGGCAGTATGATTGCCCTGTATATTCTTATTATAACGTTTTTAGACAACAGCCTCGACTTAAGTAAATTACTCATGGCGTAGAAGCAAGCATAACCCGAATAGGGTCTCTTATTTATTTCGACATTAATCTCGTTTCTATCATTTATAGTCGTACCCAGATTCCTGAATTCGCTAACCTTTTCAAAAGTAAAGTTCCCAACTCTGAGATCTCCCTCCCCTCTGCAGATGCCTAGTTTATCCAGAATCGTTGTACTTTGTTTTTGATTCACTCACTTCTAATCCTGTATACTCCGCCGCTTTTATGAGGATTTCCGCGTTTCTTGCTACCGTTTCCCTACAATCCCCTAGTATATTCAAATCATCTGCGTAGCCTAGTATCTGCGTTGCACCATTAAGAGTTGCGCCCAGCTGGCTAACCTGCATTTTTCTAATGACATACTCTAACGTTAAGTTGAATAGCACCGTAGAGAGCCCATCCCCTTGTTTTAAACCATCGCGTATCGTGAAGAGTTCTGATACATTACCACCTACTCAGATCTTTCCCGTGCTTCCGTTCAGACATATTTGAATCAATCTCACGAGTTTTTTGGTACACCGAGAAGTACTAGAATTTGATACATTTTGCTTCGTTTAATAGAATCGTACGCTTTTTTAAAATGAATAAATAATTGGTGTATGCTTTCGCAAAATTCCCACTTTTTCTCTAACAACTGTCTTATGGTAAACATTTGATCGCTCGTCGGCCTGTTGCGCCGAAATCCGCACTGATAATCTCCTACTATATCTTCCACGAATGGAGTGAGTCTAGCTTGTATTACGTTTGACAGAACTTTGTAGCACGTTGCTAAAAGTGAGATACCCCTATAGTTGTTGCAGTCTGTCTTATCCCCCTTTTTAAAAATCGGTATAATGATAGATTCCTTCCAATTTTCGGGTATTGTTTCATTTTTCCAGATGGCACATACTAGTTTATAGATGTTAGAAGTAAGCTCAACGCCCCTATATTTCAGTAACTCAACTGGTATAGAGTCATTTCCCTCTACTTTGTTGTTTTTTTAGTTTTTTAATCGCGGCCTCTACTTCTTGGTAGCTCGGTTCCTCCACGTGGAGTTCGGCAGTGTGAATTTCTTCCCCTAATTCTTCGCTATTTTCGTGCACGTTTAATAATTTATCGAAATAGTTTTTTCACAGCGACAGTAATTCGTTGTCATTTGTTACGAGGTCCCCGTTTTCGTCCTTCATCAATTGCGCTCTACTCCTAAAACCTTTCTGATGGCGTTAATCCCTCTGTGCATTTCGCGGGGGTTGTTTTACTTACTGTTAGTTTCTATTCTCCTAATAAGATTCTTTTGATACTCCCGCTTCTTATTTCTGTATATCGCGCCCGCCTGTTTCCTTACTTTAGAATACTCTTCTATGGTCCTATCGCTTCTATTGTGTAAGCTATCTAATTTAGCCTTTTTGCGCCTTTCAAACCAGAGTTCGCACTCTTCGTCAAACCATGTTTGCTCTTTGGCCTTTTCCTTTTACCCAGTATTTTGTTCGCGGCCTCTTTTACCGTTTTGCTTTGCTGGCGATGTGTTTGCTTCTTCAAGTGCCTGAACCTGTTATTAATTTCTATCTGGTACCTAATTCGCTCTGTTCTAACTCGTAGCTTTTCGATATCGAAGCTTTCTACCTTGTTTGTTCGCTTACTATTTTGATTCGCTACGAATCTAGCTCTTAATTCGGCTGCTACTAGGAAGTGGTCCAAGTTGCTATCTGCCCCTCTATAAGCCCTTACGTCGAGAACGTTAGTATGACGTCTTTTTTCAATGAGAAAATTATCAATTTGGTTTTGTGTGTGTTCTGTGGCCCCGTCCAGCGATTTCTACGTTGCTTTGTGTATATCCTTGTGCTTGAAACACGTAGTTTTGATTATAAGATCTTTTGCTGCCGCGAAATTTATGATCCTAATACCGTTATCATTGCTGGCTTCGTGCAGGCTATCCTTCCCTATAGTAAGCCTAAACATTTCCTCCCTACCTATTTTAGCATTGAAATCGCCTAATACTATTCTTGTGTCGTAAGACGCGAACTGATCGATTACCTGCTCTAAAGTTCCGTAATAGAGATCCTTAGCTTCTTCTTCTTTGTCCTCCGTAGGACAGTGTACATTAATAAATACATATCTATATCATTTACCTTCGATAATGATGTACGAGAGCCTCTCATTGACGGATTTGAAACTTTTAACCGAATGTATGATGCTTTTGCTTACGAGAAATCCGGTGTCTAGAGATCCCCCACTGCCGGCCCCATACAGGTACGTGAAGTTACCCGATGCTAGTACTCCGCCATCTGGCCACCGCGATTCCTGTATTGCTACTAAATCTAGATTGTACCTATCAGCTTCCTTTATGAGTTCTTTAAACGCGCCTGATCTGTATAGACTGCGAACATTCCAAGTTCCGACCCTTAAGTCCCTTTTGGTTTGGTTTTGATTTTTTTGAGGCATGATAGTATTTTAAACCCGCGCGATTTGGATCCTGTTTCGATCGCAGGTGAGTCCACAGTTCTAGAGGTGATAACCTCCATACCTCTCTAGAACTAAATATGAGAGCTTTCCGACTTTGACGAGGACAGTGTCAACTCGTCGTCAGACACACTACGGTTTCATTCTCGCATCCTAACGCTCCCTGCAAGGCAGCGCGCCTTCGCTGGCATCTTTACCGCGTAAGACCAGGTGACGAATCATTCTACACATCCCCTTTCGGAGCAGTTGTCATCGCTCCCGCATCCTCCTCGGCAGGAGGATTTTTGCCCATTTTTGTAATGTGTGATGAAAGAAAGAGAGAGATTAAGAGATAAGAGATAATGTGAAGTGTTTTTTGTTGTGGTGCTTGCGTAGAGTTTCTGGATGAATGCGTTCGACAGTGTGGGCTCATCACACCTACGCCTGTTCCTATTGGCTGTCCGCAACTGCTTATTCAATTTATTCGCAGCTAACCTCTTTCTCAGGGGCTGTTCCTCTATCCGCAACCTGAGAACGCGCTGTGTAGTGATGATAGGCACCCACCCGTCCGATTTGGACGACAAGGCCCAAGACCCGCTTAGGGTAGCGGCATTGTAACAGTTTCCTCAAAATATAGTTAACCAAAAAATTAAATCAATCATAATATTTAAGCGTTTACTATTAATTATATTATTTGAAAAAAATGTTTTAATTTTCTTTTCAGAATCGTATGCAAGAAAGTCTCAAGTTATTCGATTCTATTTGCAACAATAAGTGGTTCACTGATACTTCGATTATACTATTTTTGAATAAAAAAGACTTATTCGAGGAAAAAATAAGAAAATCCCCACTTACGATTTGTTTTGCTGAATATGCAGGTAAGCTATATAAATTTTGACAAACAAGCAAGTACTCATTGCATCAATCTCTGTTGATTATCTTCTTTCTCTATTATATTAAAATGGGTTTACTCGTTAGTTGTCCGTGGGTATAAGTTCACTTTATCCCCAATACCTTCTAAAGGAGTTAAATGGACCGGAAGTTGATGAAACCAAATCGGAAGTAACCAACAATAATGGTAAATAAACGAAAATATCTAGAAATAATCAATCGAAATGAGTTTGATGTCCTAAATTACAGTATATAGTGAGGTCGCATTGTAATATGCCGCTTTCAATGTTTCACTCTCAGCTTCTTTCGCGCTTCCCCGACCTACTCAATCTCGATTAGGTGTAATTGGAGAAAGTTATTTACGCCTGTGTCTGTACGGTAGTTTGAGTAGTATTTTTAGTTGCCTTGGTAGCAGTGGTGTCATTTATAAGGTCGCTGTCATTGTTATAATTGTTGCCATTATTGAGTTTAGTTATAGGATGCAGCTATTGCGTGCAGGTCCGCTGCAGACATAAACTCGTGAGTTCTATTACCGTCTTCTCACTTGATAAAAAATCGCCCGCTTCGATGCCAAATTGATTCAAAGTTCAACCAACGTGCAATAATGATGTCTTTAGCAGTAAGCGCTGTAACATAGCTTTTGTCGCGCATTGTGCTATTCGCAACATTATGACGAGAAAGATGCACTATTCACGGCGATCGACGCTGTCGAGACCCGCGCTTGTCATCGTCAGGTCTGAGCATGCGCAGCGAGAGTACATCATCTCTAGATATAGATGGAACGATTGTAGCGAGAACGGTATAAACTACATTTAGACGATACGCGTCTGTCCCATCGTTCATATTTGAGATAAATTAATCTGCCGCACTTTTACCACCACGCATTCCACTTTCAAACACGTGTGCCAAGAGGAGACGACTTCTCGCATTTTGTTGCCTGCGAGGAGTAATCTCCTACAGGCTCAGAGTCGACCCCACGAAAACCAGACCCGTCTACCCCCGGAACCAATCCCAAGTCACCTCCATCTACGTGGGATACAGACTGTGCTTTATTTTACGTGATGGCGTAGTTCCAGCACCCGAGACCTTGCAGTAGCATGATTTTGCCTTGCCAAGTCAGTTGCCGGGAGAATCTCGTCTTTACTACAAGTAGCAGAGACATGAATGTCTGTGAGGCAAATCATAAAGCGCAAATCATCCGCGTCGGAATCAAAGCGTCCCATGTCATACGCGCGTAAGCTTGACGCTACACTGTCCGCAAATAGGCACTATTTCACAAACAACAGGCAGGTTAAGCTCAGGACTTGCTACGACGCAGACTACTTTGTCAAACACACATAGAAACTCGGCAGAGCAAGCGGAGTCAGGCTATCTTTCGCCAACGAATGCAGGTTATTTACCGCAAAACACAACACACCGACAATCTTGATCAATCAGAGGAGCTATCTTTAGGTACTCTTTTTTTTTTTTTTTTTTGGTTAATCCGGAGAGTTGAAGAAATGCTTAATGCACCATGATAGGAGCCGTGCGAGGCTCCCCGTGTGTGGGACTCTCCTGACGCGCGCGGGACAACGCCAGGCATACTCACTAAAACTCCACCTCTCATAGGGCCGCGAAAACCCCCCCGGTAACCGCTTTCGCATTCGGGGGGTTCTATTATTTATCCACAACTCCTACAGTTACATCCGGTATTGATTCCCCAAAGCCTGTTCTACGGTAGGTAGTGGCATTACCCTCGTTCGCTACTATCAAGTTTAGCCTGGCTGCCATCTCGAGGATGGCTCTGCCTCTTGGGTTCGTCGTCGGCATGCCCCATTCCGTGGCCCTCGCGTTGAAGTTGCCCCCAATCACGATTTCCCCGGGTACCTGTCTAATAGCGTCCTCCAATATCTCTAGTTTCCTTGTAAAGTCGGCGGCAGTTAGGTTCGGTGACAGATATACGCTGAAGAATGTTATGCGACCCATCCTTCCCCTTACGCCAACCCGCGCCCGGACACCCAAATGCCTGCGGTTTTATCGCCGTTTGACACCCAAAAGGGTGGGTCTAGGTTCTTGTATTGTTCGCTGATCAATAGGACATCCACTTTTTGCTCCCTCACGTGTTGGGTTAGCAGATCATGTGTGAGCCTACTTCTGTGCAGGTTTCCTTGGAGTATCCTCGCCATTATCTTTGGATCTTGCTTGCGTTTAGGGCCGTCCAGAAGACTGCGCACGCTCCGGTGCCTGAAGTGTGCATCGCCCTATCCTCAGGAGTCTTGTCATTTTGCAAAGAAAACACTTTATCTGTTGGGTCGGCACATTGCATGCCGCCGCTCTATATCCACCCCACCACACTTCCAACAACTAGTGCTCCTGTCAGGTCCTTTGCATTTGACTTTCACGTGCCCGTAGACAAAGCAACGGTAGCATCGCGTGACGCTCGCTCGCACCCGCACTCAGCAGTTTACCCAGCCGATGCGAATCTTTCCCTTTTTGAGCAGTGCGGCGGCCTTGATCTGGTCCAATTCGACAACTGCCATCCTCTGCTCTCTCGTGTTTGGCTCAAACAGATGGACTTTAGCATCTTCTTTGCCGCAGCCTGTTGCGGCTGTGATAGCACTGTTGACCTCTTCCTTCGTCGTAAGTCCACCGATGTCTCTGATCTCCAGTATTGTCTTGGAGATATTGCCCTTAATTGTGCCTGCTTGTCCGATTGCCTCTTGGATGGCCATTTGAAATGACTTCATTTCGTCGTTGCTTTCGGCCACCCCGACCAGAACGCCGCCTTCTCTTCTTTTGCGAACAAACTTAACCACCGTGTTTAGCTCTTCCGGCTTTACCTGTGCCTTCATCTGAGACAAAATGTCAGCATAGGACTTGCCACTCTCCGGCTTTATCAGAATGGCGTCCGTCCTCTGACGTGGAGCCTTCTCTTCTCTCTTCTTTGGTTGGATCTGCTCCGGCTTTACCTTCTGTACCTTCTGTTTCTTTTTAACCTTCCTGCCAGTAGCTACTTCCCATTGTGTCTGACTTCGGCACGCAACCGTAGGTCTTAGAGAGACCGTTAGATCGCCTCTCCATCCAGGATCTCCTTTTGGCAGCCCACGGATCGCACCGCACTGCAAACGCGGTGGCCTGATTTGGTCCACGGAGCATATTTTATTTCTGCTCTACCCTCCGAGGTGTGTGCCTCGCCGAGCACTCCCCCATCCGCCACCCGGGGGACGCGCCATTCGGGGTGTCAGGCTTCTCCGCGTGGAATATCTTTAGGTACTACGCAAATAGTTTTACCGCAAAATAATAATGCTGCGGGGCTACGTAATAGAAGCTTCATGACGTCTCTGGCTATCTCAAATACGTATCTCACTCCGGCCAACCGAACGGCCGTCTTAACTATCCGAATTCGGGCGACAATAGTCATTTATAACAAACGTGTCGAATCCTAACTCGATACGCTTAAATAACAGTTACAATAGTACAAAGTTACGACATATATTGTATCTAGTAGATAATATATTACCTATAAATAATCTCGAAGGTTATGTTAATAATTTCGGTAACAAGGCGCAAAACTATCATGACCAAACGCAGTGACATATAAAGAACAACTATAACGAACAGCAGTCAATTCAGACAACAATTAATAGAGAACAGATTGCAACAAGTAAACGTTTAAACGACGACCAAAACAACTAAAAGTGCATAGTAATTATACCTACTCCCATCAGCGCGTTACTCGTTCCTCCGAATCTCAAAACAAAGAATCGCGAGACTTTGGCGCTCGTCGGCAAACTCCTAGCGCTCAGGGTTTCAACGGCAAGATTTAGTGTAACAAGGCTTTATAATGCTATCTCCCGTCATTTTCACGAGTATGAAAAACCAGCGTTATAAGTTACAGGGCATCAAGGAGTGCCAAATGGTGACTTCGAATTTGACCTTGTCCTTTAAGGTCATTTTAATTTCAAATTCATTTTTTCCAATGAGTATCCACATTTTTTACTCTTGGTGCTAAAAGTACTAGAAATTCTGCGTGTTTATAGTCTCGCGACAAGGACGAGACTTGTGGATCTTGATGGACGAGTTGGCAATAAACAAACTATCGACAGTTAATGTGAACTTTTAACCGTAAAAAAGGCATTGACCTTTATTGAGTATAGTGTGTATTTACAAGTGCTTAAATCTAAGGAAAAGAAGTTAAAGTTAAAGTATTAAAGTACCGACGCGTGAACAAACGATATTGTTTACGGACGACACTGTGAGGCAAGTACGAGCGCTCACAGTGATTTGGCAATACGTACTAAACTACACAAATCAGCGAAAGCGGCAGAAGACCGCTCGCGAAACAGGCGGAGAGAGACAGAGTAGGAGTGAGCGAGCACGCTTTGCCATGGCAACCACGTTGGTGCCGTGCGGGCTAGCGAAAACCGTCGAATTTGAACTTAAGGTGACAAGCTTCTGAAACCTTCTCGCTCTCTCTTCGTATATTGAACTAATTTTTGAACATACCGTCCCTCTTGCTGCCTCGCAGCAATATAGAGTTCGGCAATAACAATAAATTAAATTTAAAGATAGGAAAGCCCACTTCGAAAGAAGCTAATCCCTACCATGACTCTACCGATCGAACTGTTCTCACTAAATTTCTTTGGAATCAATTCCTTAACGAACAGTCGATCAACAACAAGTTAACAATGCTTTAAGTTTAACAACATTACAATAAAATTTTGATACGAGGTTAAATTCGCCTATATTCTTGAATAATCTAATGCAAAATTTCTAGCAAAACTAATACTAAAGAACAAAATAAAAACTTGACTCTAATGAATCTACATTTAAACATTCGACTAGGATCCTATCTATTCACGAGCTAAGTGAGTTTACAGTGTAGGTGTTGTGTGTAAAATCTCTTCGATTAATGACACTGGGAAACTCTTCAGACTTGACTGGACTCAGGTTGAAGGCAGAAATATGACCTTCACAACTGGTCGCTGGAACTCGGAAATGGCAGTACGGATGGTAACAACTCGAACTAGACCATCTTTCCCTGGATGTACCGCTGTAATTCGACCCAGTGGCCACTTGGATGGAGGGCAGAGCTCGTCCTTCAGAAGCACCAAGTCCCCCACGACCAATTGTTGTCCAGGAGTCAGCCACTTGTTTCTCTGCTGTAAATGATGCAATACCTCCAGTCGCCATCGCTCCCAGAAATGGTTTCTCATAACCGAGAGTAGCTTCCACCTGCAAGTGCGAGATTTTAGATTCACGTCTTCAAAGGGCTCGGGTAATACATTGAGAGGTGCGTTCACAAGAAAATGATCAGGCGTAAGCGCCACCGAATTAGTGGATTCAGAGCTCAGTGGGCAGAGCGGCCGAGAATTTAAGCATGCCTCGATCTGAGCAGCAACTGTTGACATTTCCTCGAAAGTTAATGACGTGTCTCCAATGACACGTTTGAAGTGATGCTTAAAACTTCTCACTGCCGACTCTCATAGTCCTCCAAAATGAGGAGCTCTAGGAGGTATAAAAGACCATACTATACCGTCCTTCGCCAATGCAGCTGCCACCACCTGCGATACTGATGAAGCCCGCTGGAACAACTTGTCGATTTCTGTGGCAGCGCCCTTGAAGTTGGTGCCATTATCACTGAATATCATCTTACAAAGTCCACGCCGAGCGGTGAATCTGCGAAACGCTGCTAGAAACGCAGCAGTGGACAAATCTGACACAACTTCAATATGAACGGCTCGAACAACCATACACACAAAGATCGTTATATATCCCTTTGTAGACTTCGCACCTCTGCCCTTGGAGAACAAGATTGGAAACGGTCCCGCATAGTCCAAACCACGAATGCGAAAACTCGCTGGGGTGTAACTCGATATGATGGAAGCGGTGCCATTTGCTGCTGTACACTCTGAGCAGCGTAGCGAATACATCTATGGCAGCGTCGATAAACTCCCTGTACATCTCTTAACCCATGTGAAATCCAATACGTCCTGTTGAGGGAACTGAGCATCAGCTGAACACCTCCATGAAGACTCTGACGATGTACCTCTTCAATCAACCTCTTGACTATAATACTAGATGCTGGCAGTATAATCGAGTGCTTCTCATCGTACTGCAAGAACGAATGCTGCAATCGGCCTCCAACTCGGAGCAAGCCCTGTGGAGAAATAAATGGTACAAGTCGCAGCAAGTGACTGCGAGATGACAACCGTTGTTTACTTCTGAGACACTGCAATTCCTCCTCGTAGTGCTGACTTTGCACATAACGAATCAGACCGACTCGAGCAGCCTCCATCTCCTCAGTAGTAAAATGTCCAGTGCAGCGATTTCCTCTGGGTTTGCCTGCATTCGAACGCCATTTGTAAACACAAGCCAAAATTCGCAGCATCTTTGGAAAATTCGAAAACTTCTCCAAATAAGACAGCGATTGTGATTCTTGATTCTCGTCAACCTTCTTCTCAACAGCAACCTGTGCATTTTCTACATCTGGCGAAAGATCCACGGGCAATCCATCAATTACCTTCCTCCAATCATTCCTGATCCATTCAGGTCCCTCCCACCACAGGGAAGACTGCTGAAGCTGCTCCGACGAAAACCCTCGAGTTGCGCAATCGGCTGGATTGTCTTCGGACTTAACATGACGCCATTGCACCCCAGGCAGAGTAGTGATCACCTCACTCACTCTGTTTGCCACGAAAGTCTGCCATCTCGATGGGTGGCCATTCAACCAATCTAAAACTACCTTGGAGTCTGTCCAGCAGTGCACTGATACAGGCTTCAACAAAAGTTCATCTAAAAGGTGCTTCAACAATCTAACTAGCAACACCGAGCCACACAACTCCAACCGAGGCAAACTCTCCGTCTTAATAGGAGCCACTTTAGTCTTAGACATAATTAATGCCGATTTCTGCCCTGGTATTACCATATACGCTGCAGCGACGAAAGCTCTCTGAGATGCACCAGAAAACCCATGTAACTCCCATGATGTTTGCGAGGAAGAACCAAACCAACGAGGAATTCGCAATTGAGCCAAGTCAGGAAGATCAGACCTCAACGCTTGCCACTGATCTAGAAGTTCTCCTGTGAGAGGTGAGTCCTAGTCGATACCATTCATCCACAAATCCTGGAGCATGAGTTTGGCCCTGACTAATACAGGAGACAGCCAACCAAGTGGATCAAACAACCTCGAAATCTCTGACAGAATTGATCTCTTGGACACAACCTTTGGATAAACTGGAATCTTAACTTCGAAACGAACCTCGAATCGCTCAATGGTGTCCATTTTAGGCCCAAAGCAGAAACTGCCTCATCCCATTCGACAGCGAACTCTTTCTGCTTTTCCGCCTGGATATCCTCCACGATAGCCGAACTGTTTGACGCCCATTTACCCAACTCCATACCTGCTCATGACAGAAGCTTGATCAGCTGATTCCGAATCTCAATGGCCTCAGACTCATTGTCAGCGCCTACAAACGCATCATCTACATACATATTGTATCTGAGCACCTGCGCAGCTAAGGGAAACTCTACTCTTCCCTCACTCGCTAGCTGAAGAAGAGTTCGAATTGAGAGGTATGGAGCGGAGCGCGTACCATACGTAACCGTCAACAACCTATAATCTTCGATAGGCTTCGAAACGTCAGATAGCCAGACTATTCTTTGCCAATCAACGTCATCTGGGTGAATGAGGATCTGCCTAAACTCCTTGACGATATCAGCCGTAAATACAATTTTCGAAAATCTCCACATCGAAATAATAATCGTGACATCCGACTGCAATTTGCGACCCGTTAAAAGAACGTCGTTCAGCGATATTTTTCCAAAGGAACCATTAAAAACCACACGAAATTTGCCTTCCGGCCCCACCTCAGCCGAGTAAACTGGGTGATGAGTAAAATAGAACGTATTGTACTTTATTAACGTCGAAATTGATGGCTCTACTTCCACATGACAGGCCTGAGCCCTCTGAGCTCTATCAGACTCAGGAGCAGAAGACGCTCTACCCGTCAAAATCCACCCAAATACGGTCTCCTGAGCGACAGGAGTATCAGATGCCCCAACTCTGAGCCCTGGCCGAATAATAGCAGCGTACACCTCTGCGCTGAGCACGCAGTCTATCCGCCTTGAGCGAGCAAAATCCGGATCGGCAAGTTGCAATCCCTTAATGTGATCCCAATTGGACACCTCGACTTCCTCTCGTGGCAATAATCCAGTAACCTCTCTCAACACCAACGCCGAAAACTCCAAGCAAAAATCTGAGTTCAATTTGGAATTAAGTTGAAGAAAACCTCACCCTTCGACACCGCAGAGGAACCTGCACCAACACCAACTATTGACACAGAAACAGGCTTAATTTTTGAGGACAGACATTGCACAGCTCTGTGAGTGACAAAAGAGACATCTGCACACGGATCAATCAAGTATCTAGCGTACATCGAATTACCATCTACGGATTGAAGTAAGACCTTGGCTGTGGCCATCAACCGGATCCTACCCACCACTGTTGTACTCGCTGATACCTCCAGTATACTTGACCTGCCAGGCGCGCCAGAAGAACCCTTCTGACCTGTCGCATTTGAAGAATCCGCAGCCTCTCCTCCATGTCGTCGATCCGAGTGAATCTTTGTGTGGTGTGTCCCCTTACAAATGGCGCAACGACTCTGGGAGGTGCAATCAGCCAAAAAATGTCCAGATTTCAAACAATTGAGACACAATCTCTCCTTTTTACAATGTTCAAAACGAGTGGAAGCCGACATACCAGTGAACCTTGGACACGCTTGAAGCTGATGAGGACCCTTGCATAGGCTACATTTTACAAAGGCATTGCGATTGCCCTTACCAGACGTCGTGCTAGTTGCGTTGGCTGAGACTGACTCGCGCCGAGACGAACGATTCGAACCACTTCCCTTCTGACTAGACTGTTTGTTAGGCGACTCCGCACCACCATCTGCATCCTGATCAAGCGATGACGCACGCTTCTCGAGAAAATTTGCGAGAGCCGAAAATGTCGAAAAACCTACCACCGACTCTTGCAAAATACGCCAACCTTCTCGCGTATCATTATCCAACTTGCGCTCGACCATATGGATAAGCCAACTGTCCCAGTGTACTCGTAGCGTCCCTCGAAAATTCAGTCTTGAACGTTGACCTCTAGCCTCTAAACCTCTAATCTCTAATCCTCTAAACTTCTAATACGTCTAACTTCGAATAAAAACGTACCTCTAATCGTCTAAACTTCTAAATTGTTACAACAACAACAGAATAGTCGAACGGCTGCCGAAGTACTTTAACACACCTTCACTATTCAAAACACTGTTCCGTACACAATACACTTATTGCCACGATACTACACGCTCTGCTACCAATGGTTATAGTCTCGCGACAAGGACGAGACTTGTGGATATTGATGGACGAGTTGGCAATAAACAAACTATCGACAGTTAATGTGAACTTTTAACCGTAAAAAAGGCATTGACCTTTATTGAGTATAGTGTGTATTTACAAGTGCTTAAATCTAAGGAAAAGAAGTGAAAGTTAAAGTATTAAAGTACCGACGCGTGAACAAACGATATTGTTTACGGACAACACTGTGAGGCAAGTACGAGCGCTCACAGTGATTCGGCAATACGTACTAAACTACACAAATCAGCGAAAGCGGCAGAAGACCGCTCGCGAAACAGGCGGAGAGAGACAGAGTAGGAGCGAGCGAGCGCGCGTTGCCATGGCAACCACATTGGTGCCGTGCGGGCTAGCGAAAACCGTCGAATTTGAACTTAAGGTGACAAGCTTCTCGAGCCTTCTCGCTCTCTCTTCGCATATTGAACTAATTTTCGAACACTGCGTTTTCAACGACGTTGTCAATTTAAAATAAAAGAAAAGGCTTTTACACTGATAGGGGTGACATAAGTGCGGTCTTATGCCACGCAGTGCTATAAAAAAATTTTTGGTACATTTGTTGTATACTTATAGTGCATTGTATCATAGACTCTGTTTCGCTATTCGCTATAAGTGTCGAATGGTTATGTATTAGAAAAAAAAAGGGTAACCTAAATTAAGGGCCAATTTTACCTAGTTATCATAGTGTAAAGTATACGAAGAGAATGAGATATTATTTAACAACCTGAAAAACTAGACAAGTAAAAATTTAACTAGTATTTTTTGTCTTAGGTATAAAATATACCATTTTTATTAGGACTAAATATATTTAATAATAAAAAACAATTCATGATATTTTAAAAAAAGGAAATATATTTAAAAGAAAATACAAATATACTTATAATAAATCACTATACCATTAAATTAAAATAATAAATATTACCAATAGTATCATAACGTACGCAATTTACACTTCCGTGCTACCACGTGACCCACGAAACATAGCTTATTATAATACTTATAATTACCGCATTAATATACTTTTTCATTTAATATTTTTTAACTTATAAATTTTAAATTATCTTATCAAGTGGCACAGTAGCGCCACGAAGGCGAGTTTGAGAAGCAGACAAAGCCGCGGCGCCCATGACACTATTTACTTCTATATTGGTGTTCGGATTTTTCTTTGTACAAAAAAAAAAATACTTATCATTACAAAGCTATGATTAAAAGGTGCTAAAGATGCTTATATTTTACTTTTAGGACAATTATAAATAACTCAAAAAATTTATTAAAAAGGACTGAAGTCTAAAAAAAAATTGACTTCTTAAATAGTAAAAGGTTAGGCGAGTTTGATATATTCCGCAACGAAATTACAAATAGAAAAGAACTGAGATCAATTAAACAAAGTCAAGTTTATCATATTCAATCGTAATGAAGCAAGGAACAACTCTCAAGATAATTACTATGTAACTTGACATGCCCGCTTTATTGTACTTATGGTGTTTGTATGACGTTCTAATACATACAAAGAAAATTTTAATTTACCAGAAAACAAAATAAAATGGCCACCGGCCACTTTGTACACCTGGACACCGCGTTCAAACGATTTTTACATCTAGACACTAAAAACCACGGGGCGAACTACCTAGACGTCGACCTGACCCAAAGAAAAAAAAAGGTTTTTCGTCGGTGACATGAAGCGTACCTGGAACTTCAGCGTAGCAGTCGGGCGCTAACCATTCATCTAAAAACAGATCACTTACATGTAAAATTTCAAATCTTATACATTAGCTAACTTGGCATGTAAACTAAGATAAGAATAATTACACAGCTTTGAATAACTATTAATCAATTACTTTCAAGATCAATTTAACATTGAAATGAATAACTTTTAGATATCAGATAAACGTAAGTAGTAAGAGTAATGAGATCAATGTTTTAACTAAAAAGTAACAAAAGTAACTAGATCCGCGGTGACTAGATAATTCAATAACGACAACAATTAGAATTGTAAGTTCTGAAATTGATTTACATTTTGTGAAATTCATTTAATTATTATAACAAATTTTACTCTAGCGTTTCGCTTGGCAAACATGAAATATTGATTAAATATTTTTGAAATATTATAGTAAAATAATTTAATGATACGTATTAATATTACTGTAATATGTAATATTTCTAATATAAAGCAAAAGAGTTCAGCGGCGTTCTCTGCTGATGATTCGTCTAAGCATCGTTGGCAGCGGCCATAGGATCCGTCATCGGAGAGCTTAGCGCTTCTCCGTGACACGTCCGGGACCGCGTGGGCAGCTGTCCTCGGTGTCAAAAAAAAAAAATAAATAAATAGGGTCTCTCGGCAAAGCCGTGCCTAAAGTGCTAGCTTGAGTGTTAGCGGCAGTATACCCAGAGCGTGCCTGTGCATTTGTATGATCCTAATTTGAACTTTAAGCATGTCCCTGGATGCCAGTTACATGCACATAAGAAAAAGCACAATGTCCTTGCGTATAGGATTCCTATCCAAACTACGTTTTAGCTATGTGCAGGCTGAGAAAAGGTTAAAAAAATGTAAAATCTGTACACGTGCACAACACTGATGTCTTACAATTTAAAAAAAAGCTCCTAAGTATTATATATATATATATATATATATATATATATATATATGTATATTATAATGAGCTGACTATCGTACTCTCGTTATGTCTCTCTCCCTCAGTACAACGCATATATATATACATATGTATAAATATATATTATGTACATTCCTTCAGCAGCAAGGTAAGTGAGAGAGCAGAAGACCCAGCATGCGAACACAGAGAGAGAGAGAGAGAGAGAGAGAGAGAGAGAGAGAGAGAGAGAGCCACGCGCGTGCCGCGAGAGGGAGAGTGGGAGAAAGCCTACGCTGGTCTCGCCGCCGCGTCCCGGGCGAGTCAAGTTCGATTCGTTCCGCTGAAGAGTACAGTCGAACGTTTTCGCTTTCTTTCTTGTATCGGGAACCCACGTGAATTTTGCATGCGCGAAACCCGCGAGATTGCCTCTAGCAAGCCGTGTCCTGGTGTGTCGCCGGTGTTATCACTCTAAGGGCAACTTCACGCCGCGTGTCCGTTACGAGCTGAACGACTGCTGCCGCTCGTCTTCCCGCCGTAGTCGGACGCACACTCAAGGCCACGAGGCATCTACTCTGCTGCCCAGTGAGGGCCCCGGTCATCCGCTTGCGCTGTTCAATACGAGCCACGAGGCATCCAAGCGAGACAGCACGGAAGCGAATGTAAGTACCTGCTCGATCGCTGATCTCTCTCTCTCTCTCTCTCTCTCTCTCTGCATTAGGCTTCGCTTTGTCTCTCTCTTGCCCTGCGCCGCTACTGTATTTGGCTGGTTTTACAATACACGAACATAATTCTAAACTTCACCTGCTCTTTGTGATTTTACGCCTGACTATCTG
The DNA here is from genome assembly GCA_037356405.1 of Nasonia oneida. NCBI lineage: Eukaryota > Metazoa > Arthropoda > Insecta > Hymenoptera > Pteromalidae > Nasonia > Nasonia oneida. Next base: position 451,127 of record JAZHPH010000089.1, read on the forward strand.
CCTTTTCCCCGCGCTCACCCCTCTCGAATATGCGTTTACGTCATCCGCGATTAAGCTGCGCAGCATAAGCACTCACGACGCCTCCGCGGGCTCACGTGCTCAAGGACGAGCACGTACAGCATACTGCGCTACGGGCCAGGCTTCGTATAGCCCTCAAGAAGCCTGCTACGAGCTGCTGCATCAATTCCTCTCTATACTCTTTAGATCAGTATACTCGTTACTGATGCTTTATACGCGGTAGTAAGCACCGTTATATTTGGCGCCCATACGTTTCGGGACTATTTAATTGTAGAATAATTGAATAGTTGAACTATTCAATTGTAACAGTAACTGCGTAGTTTTCGCGAGAGCGAGAGGAATTTTCGAGAGCGAGCGCGTGTGTTTACAAGTTCGGATTATAAGCGTCCGAGTTGCTCCGCTAAGCACGCGCGACCCTACGTGTTTACACTCGCGAGAGTCAGGTAGCGGCGAAACGTAAACAGGGAGAACACTTTGCAACGCTCTAAAATTTTATCGTTGCGATAATTTAAGCGTGGAATTTTAAAATATTTGAAACTAGAATTTTCGATTGTACTACGGCCCGGAATATTCCGCCGAGCAGCCGTACAATACGTGTATTGCCGTCGCGCTTGATACGGCTACGGCAAACGGCATGTGCTACAGAGCTTATACAGGGTGACCCAATTTAAACGGGCACCGCTCATAACTCGTCAGGGACAGCCACAATCGAAAAAATGGTAGAGACCAAAGTTGTAGGATATCGAAGGGGCAACCCGATGGTGACCTTGGATTTGACTTTGAACGCGTTTTTCAAGGTCATTTGAAGGTCAACTTTGGTTTTTTAAATAGGAACCCCATTCTTTTATTGCGGGAATGGAAAGAGCGGTAAATTTTACGTTCAGAATGGTATGTTCGGTTGCGGCACTGAAGGTCATCTCAATGTCCTGCAGCCAGAATAAAACCCCGCCTACGTAATTCCTCTAGCAACGCCAAATTAAAAAAAAGTGGTAGAGACCAAAGTTGTTGTATAGGGGTGGGAGGGGGGGGGGG
>JAZHPH010000089.1:452546-487499 GCA_037356405.1 Nasonia oneida
GACGCCTCCGCGGGCTCACGTGCTCAAGGACGAGCACGTACAGCATACTGCGCTACGGGCCAGGCTTCGTATAGCCCTCAAGAAGCCTGCTACGAGCTGCTGCATCAATTCCTCTCTATACTCTTTAGATCAGTATACTCGTTACTGATGCTTTATACGCGGTAGTAAGCACCGTTATATTTGGCGCCCATACGTTTCGGGACTATTTAATTGTAGAATAATTGAATAGTTGAACTATTCAATTGTAACAGTAACTGCGTAGTTTTCGCGAGAGCGAGAGGAATTTTCGAGAGCGAGCGCGTGTGTTTACAAGTTCGGATTATAAGCGTCCGAGTTGCTCCGCTAAGCACGCGCGACCCTACGTGTTTACACTCGCGAGAGTCAGGTAGCGGCGAAACGTAAACAGGGAGAACACTTTGCAACGCTCTAAAATTTTATCGTTGCGATAATTTAAGCGTGGAATTTTAAAATATTTGAAACTAGAATTTTCGATTGTACTACGGCCCGGAATATTCCGCCGAGCAGCCGTACAATACGTGTATTGCCGTCGCGCTTGATACGGCTACGGCAAACGGCATGTGCTACAGAGCTTATACAGGGTGACCCAATTTAAACGGGCACCGCTCATAACTCGTCAGGGACAGCCACAATCGAAAAAATGGTAGAGACCAAGTTGTAGGATATCGAAGGGGCAACCCGATGGTGACCTTGGATTTGACTTTGAACGCGTTTTTCAAGGTCATTTGAAGGTCAACTTTGGTTTTTTAAATAGGAACCCCATTCTTTTATTGCGGGAATGGAAAGAGCGGTAAATTTTACGTTCAGAATGGTATGTTCGGTTGCGGCACTGAAGGTCATCTCAATGTCCTGCAGCCAGAATAAAACCCCGCCTACGTAATTCCTCTAGCAACGCCAAATTAAAAAAAAGTGGTAGAGACCAAAGTTGTTGTATAGGGGTGGGAGGGGGGGGGGGGAGAATTGTGACCTCGATTTTGAGCCAGTCCTACAAGGTCATTTCAAGGTAAAATTATTTTTTTTCAAACAGCACCCACTTTTTCGACTCCGGATCCTGAAAGCGTGTAAAATGTTGCACTTTAAACGAAGTAGTAAATTTAAAATAGAAGAAAAGATTTTAATCATTTAGCGTACCATTTCCTGAGTTTTGTCATCATTATAAAACTTGATGTCCAGGATCCACGACGAGGACGTAGCAGGGTGGATTTTCAGGTCCTACAACTATGGTCTCTACCACTTTTTTTTAATTTGGCGTTGCTAGAGGAATTACGTATGCGGGGTTTCATTCTGGCTGCAGGACATTGAGATGACCTTCAGTGCCGCAACCGAACATACCATTCTGAACGTAAAATTTACCGCTCTTTCTATTCCCGCAATAAAAGAATGGGGTTCCTATTTAAAAATCCAAAGTTGACCTTCAAATGACCTTGAAAAACGCGTTCAAGGTCAAATCCAAGGTCACCATCGGGTTGCCCCTTCGATATCCTACAACTTTGGTCTCCACTATTTTTTCGATTGTGGCTGTCCCTGACGAGTTATGAGCGGTGCCCGTTTAAATTGGGTCACCCTGTATATACTCTGTCACTATTACGTTTAATCGTTTATATTAATTTTGTTTATTTCTTTAACTGTTTAAAATTAATTGACCCTCGTTATATTTGTTGCATTTTGTGCGTGCGTTCCCTCGCCACGTTCAACTGTACCCTCGACAAATCGATCCAAAATTTTTTTTAGAAAATTATGAATTGCGTGAAATTTTTTTTTAATTGGATTGGATTTTTTTTTAAATTGACTTGAAAATTTTTGAATTACGAATTAAATTTTTTTTTTATTAAACGTTAAGAAGCATTAAAGTAAATTCGAAAAATGGCGTCAAGTAGGACTATCGCTGATTTGACGATTTTTAAAGAAAACGTAGATGTTAGAATACGTGACTGGATTCAGAATTTGTCGAGTATAGAAGTGGACGATGCGTTAGAACACTTAGAATTACATACAAACGGTACGCTATTTGAGCGAGCGAATAGACTGTTAAGAAGACTCCATGGCAACTACAGCGCTGAAGATTTCAAAATAGATAGCAATTCAGAAGTAGATATAGTTAGAAGAGATGATTTATGCTTGACCTTCGTACAGTCACCAAGCTTCCCAGAAGAATTGAGAAATGACGTCCTTACAGTAATTGAGGCAGATAGCCAAAAGGATAGGGACAGGTCACTTACAATGACTATCGACTCAAGTCAACAAACACGCAGGGAAGCTGACTTAATAAACTTGGAAACGCCACGAGGGCCGACGCTCCATAGCTCTGCACCAGCGCACTTTGCTACCACAGCAGTTACTACTACAATTACATCAGTGCCTACAGGCGCACATTATAGCAGATCAGCTGGCGCACATGTTAAGCTAACATCCACAATGCCGCAGGGCAAATCCAAGACAAGTCAAAATATGGATCCGCCTTTAGTCCGCACTGTTTTGCCAAGCGGTGAGGTTCAATTCATCCAGGTGGCGGTAGCTACTGAACTGCGAAGAGCTTGGATATCGGAGGCTGAACTGCAGAAAAATCAATTGGAGATAAATAATTACATCTCAGAGCAAGCAGAAAAAGCCCAGACTCTATCATCAAAAATTGTTGATTTAGAAAATATAATACAAGATCTTCAACAACAGCTAATGAATGTAGTCTCTAATGCGCAACAACAAGAAGCTGAAGATGCGCTACGCAATAGAGCAAACCGTAGCGCGAAAAGCGTCCAATTTCAGGATACATTTGACTTAAATTATTACGATATCTCGGGTCAAAATTGTAAGCAAAATTTAAACGAAGTAACACCTCTAAACGCACACGCCTCGATATTTCACTCCACAGCTAAGGGTTATTGCTTGAATGCTCCTACAGTAACACGTGCATACCTACCTAGGTTTTCTCCCACAGGCGCTCAGCAGCATTCTAACATCTGCTTACCGGCCGCATCCGTCTCTAGTCAGCCCGTACGCTCGAACTGCGACGGGGGAGTTTGGCCTAAGCCGAGCAAGAATTCGCTCTCGCAGTTGAATCCTCGTGCGACTTATCCGACTACGGGAGTTGCGCCATACGACACCTGGTATAATTCGGACACCGTTCGTCCGACAACCAAGAATCTTGGTAAAACTGTTCGAGAATGGAGGTTGAAATTCTCAGGCGACAAAGGAGTGAGTATCGAGGAATTTTTGGAGCAAGTCGAGGAGAATAGACGCTTAGATAATATTCCCGACGAGGAGCTTTTAGACTCCATGGTCCCCATGTTCGAGAAACCTACACTAATCTGGTATCGCACTTTGAGGCCTTCGTGGCAAACGTACCAAGATTTCAAGAGAGATGCTCTCAATAATTATAGCAGGACGAAAAGGAATAAGCGGAGTCTGGTGGTCGAAGTTCGTCTACGCACACAAGGTGCAGACGAGCCAGTGAGAGACTATATAGTCTCCCTTCTCACGGTTTTAAGCCGATTTGACCAGCCATGGGATCCGCAGGACCAAGTAAATCTAGTCATCGACAATATGCTCCTGAAACTTAAAAAGAAGTTGAAGATTTACCGGGGAAGACTTACCAATACTCAAGAACTCTTTGACAAAGCTCAAGAACCAGTAGACGACGAAGACGGCCAGTGGAGGCCGCCGCCTCCAGCCGAGCAGAGCATGCTGCCGGAAATAGCTTATAAGCCTGCTAATAAAGCCGCCAAAGCCAAGCCGGCCAGCGTTGCCTCGTTGGACGCGAAGTTATCGTCTCTGACAGAAGAAGATCTGGAGAAGCATTTTGAGAAGCTTTTCCGGAAGAAGACTCAAGAGCTAAGCTCTCCCAGCCGCAACACGTCAAGCGCAGGTAAAAATTCTCCACAAAAGGAATGTTCCTCGACCGAAGAGGAAATGCCACCTAAACAAGGAACGGGTGACAGCCATCGAGCGTCAACTCGCGGCGGCAGCCGAGGTCGTGGAGGAAAACGCGGTAGAGGCGGCTGGCAGCGGGGAGGTAATCGAACAGAGGCGATTACTCGCAAGTCTGATAAAAGTAGGGACAAACCAGCAGGATCTGATGGCGATAGAATTCTCTGCTGGAATTGCAGCTGGCCAGGGTACACTAAGTTCTCCTGCCCAGAATGTGCAAAAGAATTGCCAAAAAACGAGAAAGAGAGCGAGTAGACAAGGTCCCTACCGCTCTAGAGGATCCGCGGACCTTCAACACTAAAAGCGTAACAGGAGTAGCGCAAACACTACACGGCACGGCGAGTGACTCATTGCTAGCCACGAGTAGCTCGACCGATGTGGAGGCGTCTTGCGATGGAGGTACTGTAGCTAGCGCTTTAGTAGAGCAGTACCCACGGTGGTGGTTAGCCGTAGAGGTTGGCCAATACAAATTAAGAGGACTCTACGACACTGGAGCCTCGCGCACAGTCCTCGGCCCCATAGGCATATCGCTCGCTGCTTCATTAAATTTGCGAGTACGACCTCATGTGGGCCCCGGGGCTAGAGCAGTCGACGGTCATTGCGTTCCCATAGTGGGTAGCGTCAGATTGCCCTTCACTGTAGGAGGGATAACTCATTCAATCGATGTTCTTATTTCGAACGAAGTCGATACTGAGTGCACCTTGGGTGCAGACTTCGTTCGCGCATTTTCGGCGATGCTTGACCCAGTAGCAAATAAGCTACTGCTCCAAGGCACAGATGTGGAGATACCGGCCGTTCTCTCGTCTATGCGTGCTGAGGAGCTTTTGTTTACCGATGAGAAACGCTTAAAAATCGACGATCTAATGAAAGAATTGCTACCCGATCCTTCCTGTGAACAACTAGGCTGCACAGATTGGATTCATCATGATATTGACGTTGGCAGTGCTCGCCCAATTAAACAGCGGTATTACCCTGTTTCGAAAATTTTAGAGGACGAGATGCATGAGCAAGTGCACAAGATGCTCCGTGCCGGAATAATTAGGAGGTCCCGAAGTAATTGGTCCAGTCCAGTGGTTATGGTACGGAAGTCCGACGGCAGCTTTCGCTTCTGCGTCGACTACCGTAAGGTTAATGCTGTGTCAAAAATAGCTGCGTACCCGCTTCCTTATATGGACATGATACTGCGGAAAATACAGCATGCTAGATATATAACGGCGTTGGACTGATCAGCAGCATTTTTACAAATACCTCTTACCGAGCGATCCATCCCGATCACAGCCTTCACCGTACCTGGACTTGGTTTGTTCGAATTCGTCAGGATGCCATATGGCCTTGCAGGAGGGCCGGCTATATTTCAGATGTCCGCTGACAGATTGATCATCCCAGAAATGGAGCCACATGCTTTCGCATATCTAGACGACATTATTATTGCGACAGATACTTTCTCAGATCACATAAAGTGTCTGACTTTGATCCTGAAGCGGATAAATGAAGCTGTTCTGACAATAAATCGCAAAAAGTCTAAAATTTGCATGTCCGAAGTGCGATATCTCGGTGTGCTTGTGAATCACGAGGGCTGTCGTCCCGATCCAGAACGAGTTCAACCTATTGTTGAGTACCCGGCTCCCAAGAATTTAAAGCAGTTACGCAGATTTCTCGGGATGGCCTCGTGGTACCGAACATTTTTAGAAGATTTTGCCACACTATGTGAACCGCTCACTGCGCTCACCCGTAAGATGGTTAAATACGAGTGGAAAGATGAACACTGGGCAGCTTTTGAACAAGTAAAAGCTTTAATTTGCGACCGCCCCAGTTTTAGCAATGCCTGACTTCAGCGCTCCATTCATCATCGAATGTGATGCCAGCGATACAGGGCTTGGTAACGTTCTCTTGCAGCGCATTGACGGTGGGGATCGCGTGCTCTGCTTTGCGAGCCGCGTCTTGTCTGCTACAGAGCGAAGGCTATCGGTGACTGAGAGGGAATGTCTCAGCGTAATTTGGTCCATCGAGAAATTCCGACCTTACATTGAGGGTTACCATTTCACTGTTGTAACGGATCACCATAGCTTAGTGTGGCTTCAAAATTTAAAACATCCGAATGGAAAATTAGGTCGTTGGTCTCTGCGTCTTCAGTCGTATGATTTCGATATTGTGCATCGTAAAGGGAAGAACAATGTTGTCCCCGACGCACTTTCTCGCATGTATGAGACCGACGAGGACGAAACAGCTGTAATAGCATCTCTCTCCGTGGATGAGTCTATCAAGGACCCCTGGTACTTGAAAAAGGCGAAGCAAGTCGTCGAAGACCCTACGGCACATCCCTTTTGGAAGATCACCGGCGGACGGCTTTACCATTACCGCCCTGATCCGACAGTAGATGACTTACTGAGACAAGATGAAGATGCTTGGAAGCGCGTAATACCTCGTGAACAGTGCAAGAGGATCCTCGCAGAGTGCCACGATGAGTCTGTCTCCGGACATCTCGGAAGATTTAAGACTCATCAAAGGATGGCCTACTGGCCAAATATGTATAAAGACACAGCTCATTTAGTACGAAATTGCCAAATTTGCCAGCAAGTCAAGGTTGAGCAACTTGCTCCCGCAGGACTCATGGGCAAACACTTGGTTACACGCCCTTGTGAGATAGTCGCAGGCGACACTATGGGACCTTTCCCAAAGTCCACCCAAGGTCATGAACACCTATTAATTTTCATCGATTTATTTACGAGATGGATAGAATGCATCCCTATTAGAAAGGCGGATGCAAAAAGCATCAAGCGAGAACTGAATTTGCGATTTTTCTTGAGATTCGGGATTCCTGATCGATTTTTGTCAGATAATGGCACTCCCTTTAAAAACAAGCTTGTCGACAACTTTTTGGAAACACATGGAGTATACCACGGCACCAGTGCTTCCTATTCACCTAAATCCAACCCGACCGAGCGTGTGAATCGCACTATCAAGACCATGATTGCCGCGTTCATCGAAACCAAGCATACTACTTGGGACGAGCACATTCCAGAATTTGCGTTTGTGTGCAACACTGCTATTCACGAGGCGACTCGCTCTAGTCCAGCGTTCCTCAATTATGGAAGAAATCCCGAGCCGCCGTGCACCACATGAAGAGAAATAGAACAAGCCACCAGGCAAAGCTTAGAAGAAGCAGCACGTGATAATTGGCAGGCTCGCATGAAAATGCTAGATGATTTTCGGGCTAATGCCCTTGAAAATTCAAGAGCCGCCCAAGAACGGCAGGAAAAGTACTACAACGCGAAACACCGCGACATAGAGTACAAAGTCGGCGAAAAGGTATGGACGAGAAACCGCATTGTTTCCTCCGCTGCTCAAGCCATCGCTGCAAAGCTCAGCCCTAAGTACGCGGGTCCCTTTACCGTAACGGATCGCATCGGGATAAACTCCTACAAGCTTCAGACAGAGCAGGGAGTAGGCAAGGTAGCCGTGTGTGACTTAAAGCTATGCCATGACGAAGAGCAGTTCCCTGAGGACTCACCTGATCCGCAAGATTCGGAAAACCCAGTGCCAGAACCGCCCATTTTGCCTAAGAAAGACGAGCACGCAGCTATTTCCCAACCTACGCCGTCCGCAGAAGCGACGGCGAGCTCTGCGCCACAAATTCCGACTTCGGTTATACCGAAGCGCAGGGGCAGGCCGCGAAGTTCTAAAAAGGAGGCACCTCCGCTGACTACAACGTCGCCTCGACGTTTGCGTCCCCGAGACAAACAGAACTAGAAATTCTTTCTTTATTATTACCACTTATTGCTTACTTCTATCGCTTTTGTAATTCACGCCCTTTGTTTCTGCTTATCTTAATCTTGCCACTTTACATCTACGTCCAGGAGATCAGCCATAACCGACTTTATAATCTCTCTCGCAGGATCATGCTACCCGCCAAGAAGCCGGCAACCATCATAGAGGTGCCAGCTGAGCTGCTGCAGCAGATCAAGAAGCTGGTGGCCCAATTGATCCTCACCCAGACCAGCGAAATCCCGCCAACTCTGGATGAACTGCGTCCGTGGTCGGAACTCCTCCCGTCCCTAGGAGGGACCACTAGAGAGTCCGTTGGACTCCTGACAGATAGGCCAGCCTTCGCTCTACCTGCCCCGTCACCCGGCTAGGAAAGACTCCCTCAGGGCGATGCACCGGAGGTACAACAAGTACCTGAGGCTGACTCCCAGCGTGCAGAGCCCGAGGAGGAGAAAGTCGCTCCGCGAAGCACTTCTCCGGACACGCCGCCCCCGTCTACCACCGACGACCGGACATCGGCATTCGAGCAGTGGACAGCGCTCAAAGCTAAAGCCCGCGCCTGTCGAAGTGCTCGCCAACAGGCCCAGCTACAAGAGAAAGCGACGTACAAGGAGGTGCTCCGCTTTGCCAGCCACCTCGACGCCAGGACAAAGGCAATGGTCCCGCATGACTTCCTGGCCAAGGTACAGAAGGCGGTCGAGCTACAGGAGCATTTGACCAAGGCAGAAGCCCAGTGGCAAGAAGATAAGAAGAGGGAGGAGCAGAAGCAAGTTCTGAAGCTGGAGCAGCTGCGGAAATTGCACGAGCTGGAGGAAATCCGTGCGCAGTTGCACAAGCTCGAGGCTCCTCAGGCCGGCAAGCCGAGGACCCAACGCACCAGCGAGCTACCTCCTAGAAATCCAGGGCCAACGGCAATGATCTACAGACATGCTAAGGAGCCTTGTGACCCTATGGATGGCCCTCGCGGAGATCTGCGATTCGTTAGGTACTGACAGGTGTGTAAGTTGTGGCCTTCGTCAAGGACAAAGAACTGTCCTAACTACTTCCTGCACGAGTTCCAGAGCGGAGAGTTTCAGCGCTACCGCTACTAAGAGCATCTACTCAGAAGATACATTATCCCACCTCTTGTCAAGCTTCGCAGCATACATAATCAGAAGACTGATCTCATTATAAGTTTTTTTTTGTTATTCGCTCGCTGCTAGGAAACATAATAATTATTGTACGGCACCAACGCGTTTAACTTTAGTTCATTTTATTATGTTTTCCTTAGTTCGACAAGAGAGACAAAGAGACTAATAGCCCTTAAACAGGTCTAGTGTACCTTATTATTACTTTTCTTAGATGTTCAATAAATAAATATTTTCCTATTCTCATAAACATCACATTTTAATTCTACATAATCGAGAGAGACTAGTTGATCGAGTTGGTACCCCGTGCTACCAACGTCTGGGGGTGGGGCATATAACGAGCTGACTATCGTACTCTCGTTATGTCTCTCTCCCTCAGTACAAAACATATATATATACATATATATAAATATATATTATGTACATTCTTTCAGCAGCAAGGTAAGTGAGAGAGCAGAAGACCCAGCGTACGAACACAGAGAGAGAGAGAGAGAGAGAGACAGAGAGAGAGAGAGAGAGAGAGAGAGAGAGAGAGAGAGAGAGAGAGACAGAGAGAGAGAGAGAGAGCCACGTGCGTGCCGCGAGAGGGAGAGTGGGAGAAAGTCCACGCTGGTCTCGCCGCCGCGTCCCGCGCGAGACAAGTTCGATTCGTTCCGCCGAAGAGTACAGTCGAACGTTTTCGCTTTCTTCCTTGTGTCGGGAACCCTCGTGAATTTTGCGTGCGCGAAACCCGCGAGATTGCCTCTAGCAAGCCGTGTCCTGGTGTGTCACCGATGTTATCACTCTGAGGGCAACTTCACGCCGCGTGTCCGTTAAGAGCTGAGCGACTGCTGCCGCTCGTCTTCCCGCCGTAGTCGGACGCACACTCAAGGCCACGAGGCATCTACTCTGCTGCCCAGCGAGGGCCCCGGTCATCCGCTTGCGCCGTTCAAGACGAGCCACGAGGCATCCAAACGAGACAGCACGGAAGCGAATGTAAGTACCTGCTCGATCGCTGATCTCTCTCTCTCTCTCTCTCTCTCTCTCTCTCTCTCTCTCTCTGCATTAGGCTTCGCTTTGTCTCTCTCTTGCCTTGCGCCACTACTGTATTTGGCTGGTTTTGTGATTTCACGCCTGACTCTCTGCCTTTTCCCCGCGTTCACCCCTCTCGAATATGCGTTTACTTCATCGGCGATTAAGCTACGCAGCATAAGCACTCACGACGCCTCCACGGGCTCACGTACTCAAGGACGAGCGCGTACAGCATACTGCGCTACGGGCCAGGCTTCGTATAGCCTTCAAGAAGCCTGCTACGAGCTGCTGCATCAATACCTCTCGATACTCTTTAGATCAGTATACTCGTTACTGATCTTTTAGACACGGTAGTAAGCACCGTTATAATATATATATATATATATATATTTACATGTTACTTAATATCTTGAATTGGTAAATTTTGTGTTATACTCCTGCGTCTACTAAACACTTACATATGTGTACCCTGCTACTATCCGAAGATCAAAAACGATTTCAAAAACCGTAATCGTTTTTGATAGTCGTTTGTGTAACGTAATTTTGGCTTTATTAGGTATTAGTATGTATTGTATCAGTTCAGTATACAAATATATTATAAACTATTATTTTATATTACAATAACGATTAAAATGTTATAAAAATCGATTAATATTTTATCATAAAATGTTTTAAAAATCCGTTATATATATATTAGTCGTTTTTTATCGTTTTTGATGCTAATTACAGCATTCATAAATCTAATCGATTTTAATCTATTATAATCATATTTAACATTCATGTATCATTTTTCTGTTATTTATATTAAAGACTTTTTTATTATATTTTACGGACCACTTTATAAATACACACTCGCACTGCCTAATCTTACACGCACTGTTACATTATTATTACACACATGCATGCATGTATTACACGCATTTTATAATGAATTATTTATGTAATAACTTAAGGGGACCTAACCACCTTAAAATAATGTTTGTTATGCTGTCATATTTAAAAAAAAATTAATAAATAAACTGATAGATGTTAAAAATACATTGTAATCTATGTTAAATATATATAGTAAAAATGAAAAAAAAAAGTTTTAAATATTCTTTTTATGGCCTTATATGCTCAAAAATAGCTATGCTAATAAGCATGCTGTTTTTTACTGACCGCAGGATTCAAAAGCTCTGGAGAATCATATTAAAACAAATCAATAATTATTTTGTTTGTTGTGAGTGTTTTCATGGTCCGAGTGTGGGATTTTGAAAATCTCAATATTAACTTTTGTCAAATAACATTAAATATCACAGTTATAAGTATTTTCACTATTTTTTTATATATACATTTATATTTATACATATATATATATGTATATATATATATATATATATATATATATATATATATATATATATATATATATATATATATACGCGTGAAATGAAAAAGAATTTGTACATGCAGTACTAAGGCAGAGTCTACAATAACGCGCTATGTATGACATGCTAATTATGTGTGTATGTATGTATGTGTACATATATATATAAGTTTGTATGCGCGCGCATGTGTATAATTGTGTATGAATTATTCTTTTACTAACTTTGATCGTAAATTTCATATTTACCGGAAAAACATTAATTTTGCAATAAATAATTTCCCTAAATTTTCTAAACAAAATAATTTTATGCAAATCTGATAGTGAAAACGTGATCAGCGACCCCAAAAACAGTAGACAACCGATCCGTTATCAATTTTTTATTTGATTTTCAAAATTCGGTTTAAGGTGGTTAGGTCCCCTTAAATGGGCTCTTGCGAGTAATAAAATCCGGACGCCACCTGGCGACGAGTCAATCTTAATCGTTTCTTAATATAATTCAATCGTTTTGCATAATCGCAATTGATCTTTATTTTTGGAATAAAATTTGATCGTATCTAAACGTTTTCATTCTGTTGCGATACTTTTTATATTGTCTGAAATTCGCTGGATCATGATGTAGTGTTATCGTTTTTAATCTAGATTAATTTAATGGTTTTTAACATATAATATTAGTATAAGATTTTAATACTTTTTAATTGTTTATTGTTCAATACAATAAAAATGTTGTGGAAATGATAATGAAGGAAATGATAAATGATTTCAGCGATTTTAAGCACATTAAAATAGATTAAAATAGATTATGGAATTGGTTGTGATAATGCCGATCAAAAACGATTAAAATTATTGCTTAAAATAAGCATTAATTACTATGCGATTAAAATGTATTAAAATTGATTCTTCTAAAATGATAAAGAGGATTAGAAGTATTAATAACGATTAAAATGTGATAAATATTAATCAAATTTTATCGCTTTTAATCCCCAGCTATCAGCAGAGTAGATGTGTATAACATACATATACAACTACCGCATATTAACCCGAGTGGAAAAATTTGCTGGTACTAAGGTAAAATGCCCAGTACCGGGATAGATATTTTACAGACTTTTTAGAAAACCGTCAATCGTGTAAATATAAATAAAATTATGAAAAAATCTTTAATACCAGCGTGTAGCTTAGACAATTTCCTACGCCTCAATACGCACCAAAAGTTTTGTTTATATGAGCCTTTTATCAATTAAAAAATTCGGTTTTAATGCATGCAATTATACCGGGGTAGTAGGACAACTGTTTCCGGGAGGCGTAGTAGTTAGACAGTATAGGAACCTAAAGTTGGACTATGTTGTAATACATGGACAAATATGAACCTAGTACTTAAACTATACTTTAAGTATCACGCGATTATAATAAGTACATTTATAAGAACAGTTATAAATAAAGGAACTATAAGTATTAAATTAAATAAACTCTACTATTCAATTTTTTATTCGCTTTTATTGTTATTTTTCCTAAAGTAATGAGATCCAAATGATATCAAAACGCATAAGTTGCTATCTAAATATCTAAAATTATACTTTTTTTATACAGTTATATCAATTTTTTCTTCTTTGGTTTTTACTTTGGTTTGTAGAAATGATACTTCTTCTTTAATTATTGAATTCTCCAACTGGGATAATTCAACATTCAATTTTTGCAACTGATCATTTAAAGCTGCAACATTCTCCTTACTATTCTCTGATTTCACAGATTTTTTCAAATTCTGTATCTGTGATTTTAACTCTTTTTTCCTTAGCAGTTTCTTCTTTTTATTTTCATTATACTGCTTTACAATTGCAGTTTCTCTTTCTCTTATTATCTTTGCTCTTTCTTTTTCTCTTTTATTTAACAACGTTTGTTGCTCCCTTTCCTTCTTTTCAACTTCTTTTTGTTGTAACACATTTAGCAGTTCATCGACTACAGCCACGGTTGTAGAATTGTTAAGAGAATTTTTTCTCTTTCTGTTAGTGAATGCAGGCAAAGGGAACATTCTTGCAACTTTGATGTTGCCTGCAGTTCATTATTACCTTCACCTAAAACAGAAATTGAAAAAAAATGTAATGAAATCAGATTTTAAACTAAGAATCATGTATTATAATTATTTATAAATTCTTACTTGAATTAGAGTTCTCATTACAGCTTATATTGCTGTTACTGTCATCATTATTTGGTCTACTTATCGAATTGCGTTCACGCAATACAAAATCTTCAATATTGTCCATCCTTGCTGTGCTGTCATCAATGACTGTATTCGTACAATCATTCTGATCATTAAAATTTTCTGTCCCATAGGTACTGTCAAATTCTTCTTGTTCATTATTCAATTCATCTTCAATTTTCTCCTCCGGGACATCATGATTGTCCACTAAAAAGGAGTTACTTGGTTTCTCCGTTGAAAAGGAGTTATTCGTTCCCTCTGGTGCTACATATCTGTCCACTGAAAAACAGAAATTTTGTAGTATATTCAAGTAACTTATTACTTTATTATTGTAAATAAAATGAACTAACCTTCAGTTGAGCTGACATCACTTTCAATAACAGTTATGACTGCAGCTTGTATACGGTTCCCATGCTCGTCATGCAATTCAATTTCACCTGCTGGTACTGGCAAAATATTTTGAAGGTTTTGTGCAATGTTCGGAATGACAGAATAAGTCACTGGCTCAACAGATAAGTTTACTTATTCGTTCAAATGCACAGAAGTGTCTTCCATAGCTTCATCGACTATTTTAGATGAGATATTAGCTGCTGTACTTTCAGTCGAACTAGCATCTGGCATCTGTCCTTCAACTGATTCAGTAGTGATATCGATGACTTGACTGTTCCATACATTATCCAGCATTTAATCTTCAATCATATCAACGGCAATATTTTCTGACATCTCATGATCACCTGGTGATGATCCATCAATTGCTGAAGATTCATTAGATATTGTAGCAGTAATTTCTGTAGCAGGTACTAAAAACAAACAATTATAACTGTTAAAAATATGAATTTGAAAAGAAGCAACATTATTTACGTAATAAGATTACTCACAATTACAACTTTTTATTAACTTGAGCCAAGATTGAAACAATGCGACGTATGCCACATCACCATTCCATACTCCATCTGTTTCTGCTTGCTTAAAAGATGCCAATATATCTGGAGAAATGAGATCTCTTTCAAACATTCTTAAAAAATCTTCATTTGTACGTTCACTTTCTTGAACTGAATTGTTTGTTGAATTTGATTTCTCTGTAACATCTTTTCTTTTGGTTTTTTACTTAAAATGTTATAGTTAACTACATTAGCACAGAAAGGGTATAATCCGCAAGTTTTAAAACCATTAATTGCTGCTTGAGTAAAATCACGTGCTTCCAAAGCCATTTTTAAGACGATGCAAACATTTTTTTTTTTTAAATCAATTATGTTGTTATCTATTCTCCATTGGCGGAAGACCTTCTTATATAACTATTTTAATGGATGAAAGGTAGCAACATCTAATGGCTGGATAATGTGTGTCGCATTTGGATACAATATTATCAGTTCAATCAGATGGTCCTTGCAAAACTTAAGTAGAGGTAGTGTTATGTGTGAACTATGTCCATCCACATACAAAATCACAGGAAAAATATAATTGTTTTCTTTTAGACACTTGTAGAAAACATTAGTAATATAGCTGTAAAAACTCTCAGCTGTCATCCAACCACGTTCTGTGTTTCCGACTCCCCAGCCTTTAGGTATCTTATCTAAAACACTCTTCTTTGGAGACGTTTTCAAGTTGAATAAAATCATAGGAGGTGGCATGACTCCAGAAGCAGCTATGGTGAACAATACTGTTAAGGTAGCTTTCTCGTTACTGGATACAATCTGATAAGGAGCTCTGACTCCTTTTTCAGTTAAAACTTTGTTGTCCTTGGGGACGAGCATAAATGCAGATTTATCTGCATTAAAAATCCTGTGCGGCTCAATGTTCAACAAATTTTTTTCTTCTAGATACTGTCCTATCCTTGTAAACCAATTTTGAAGATCTTGTTCAGTGACGGATGCTCTTGTGTTAGTCAGATTCTGTGCAATCCTGTTACTGAGATTGGGGTGACGTTTCATGAAAGCACGATACCAATGCTGTCCAGGCCTATTATTCTTGAACGCGGTTTGAATTTTCTTTTCTGTTGCGTACTTCTGTACGCAATCAAGAAGTCTTGATTTGGTAACTGGGTGACCGTTATCTGCACTAAAAACTATCCACGACACAATCTCTGTCTCATCTTCTGCACTCAACACTGTACTTGGGCTCTTCTTACACTCAAGTGGTACTAAATACTTTGACTTAAAAAAAAGTGTACTCTTAGGAACTCCAAAATTTTCAGCTGCTTGGCGGAAAGTTTGACCTTCGCCCATCGCATTGAGAGCAGCTTGTAATGCTTCTAAACTGTAATTTTTTCAGTTCTTTTTTTTTAGAAGAACTTTTTGCACTACTTTTCATATTCTTTTTTTTATACTCTCTCTTGTTTTCTTTTTAGAATTCTCCCTCAAATCCTTTCTATTGCCCATTTTGTAACCTCAAAATGGAGCAATTGAGGTTAAGTTTACATAATTCACAAAAGCTTCTTTCAAGATGATATCTCCTTACAAATTTTAATCTCACTTTTATACTTGTATATATAAATTTCATTAAATTGCCGTTTTGTAATTATTTTGAGTTGTAAAATGTAAAAATAACTTTGGCGCAGCACGTGTTTAGGTATTACGACCATGTACACTGGCCTATATGAAAAGATGGACGCAGGAGTCTCGCTCGTCTAATTACCGCGATAACGGAAGGATTATTTGTACAACTAATTGCAAATTAAATAATTTTTTTTTTACAATAACTCTATTAGGATAGTTGTTTATTAATGCAAAAACTATTGTATAATTACTAATGTATATAGAATGATTTAATTTAATATTATTGTAACGAAGTTATTTTCAAAATGAAACTAGAGGGACAAAAATTTTAGACGCTCTTATGGGATATATGGGAACATTTCAAATTATTCATTTATATTAAATTTTGTTAAAAATTAGTAAAAATTTTAACTATGTTATTAGTCATGCTGTTAACAATAATAAACCGCTTTGTATTTTGATGCTAACATTTTCAATTGTCTATAATACTACATTTTCTGTGTCCCAGTATAGGTCTGAATTTTAATTTTGTCCCGGTACTGGGCATTTTACCTTATAAGGCAAATCACCGTAGAATTTTGTTACATTTTAGTACGCTATTGTAAATTTATGTACGCTCGCGTGCGTTCGCGTACGTTTACGTACAATTGGGTTACGATTCGAACATTTTTTACAGCATTACACAGAAACGTACGTTAACGTACACAAACGTACGCAACGTACGAATAAAATAAATATTTCACACCTAAATTTTTACAAATTATTTACACAAAACTTCATCACACACTTGTAAGACAACCTTTATTTCTTACCGCTATAATTAACTTAGTTTGTAATAACGTTATCGGTCTTATATACCAACAAGCAAAAATCTTAGCGCTTGCGAGTATGAAAAACCGGACGCAACCTGGGAGCGTATACGCAATCAATATTATAATTTTTGGTATACTACGTTTGCGTACGTCTACGTACGTTCGCGTACGTTCTCAAACATTTTTGTATAATGCTGTAAAAAATGTTCGAAATGTAAATAAATCGTATGTAAACGTACGCGAACGTACACAAATTTACACAAATTTACAACAGCATACTGAAATTAAACAAAAATGTATACCTTTTATTTTCATTCGGGAACACAAAGTTTAAAACAATAAATCTTTAATCTTGCTTGCTCTGAACGTAATACTATGCCTCATAATTATAAAAATACATATCAATTATAAAAATGTAAATCATTAACTCAATGATATATGTTTACTGCATCACAGAATCGACTTCTTAAACAAATATTGAACAAGATACTTTTACTTAATTGTAATTTATGCATTGTATTCATTAATTAAATTGTAACTAAATTATACGTATTTAGATGTACAACCTGTTGAAAATAATGACGTCATAAAAGGTTCCAATTTGTAGCGTTAAATAACGTCATATAATGACGTCATTTAACGTAATTTAATGACGTCAGTCAATGACGTTATTATTTTCAACAGGGATAGCAAATTATAACAATCATAAATAACAATCATTATTGCATTAAAAAATTAATAATAATAATAATAATAATTAAAATAAGAACAATATTTTAATCATAATTTTAACCGAAAACAAATTTTTATAAAATGCAACAAAATTATTTATATACAAGATAAATAAGAATTTTAATAAATTAAAAATAATATACTTCACTAGTCAAGTGGCTGATAGAAAAATTCATCTGCTACAAACATCATAAACATTGAAGATCCTGCAATAATAAAATAAGTTCCACAAAGTAAATGCTTAATAGAAAAAGTTTTAAACAATAATTTTTGTTTTTAATTTATAATAAATCACTTATCTAATAATTCCATTGAAGTACTTTATTGAAGGCAGGATACGCATATATGGAATACTTGTGCAATTCAACAAATTGTAAATTATATTGCATATATTATTGGTGCATAATAATTGTTTCATAGTTATTATTTTTCTCTAATTATTAGTGATATATGTGTGTATGTATATACTTTAAAATTGAAAAGTCAAAACAAACTAAAATATAAAATAAGTACTAACTAAATATGGCGTGTAAACTTCAATATTAAAATTAAACAAACGATTCGACTCATAAACTACATAAATATAACTATAGAATAACACTATTAGTAATCTAAGGCAACTTCACTTCTTACACCATTTGCTAGCACGACTCCGTGGCTTTTACGGAAAATCTTAAAATTATTAATTCGCTAATATACACCAGCTTATACTTTTAACGCACACAAAACAAAACTATAGGCCGCAACAATGCGACATAAACCGTCATAAGTGTCGTACAACATGTCGTAGATGGCAGGACTGTCGTACGTTGCAGTGTCGTACTGCCATTCCGGCTCCGGCATAGCTGTAGCTGCTAGACGGATGGAAGTGCTGGCGCCACTGTCGTGACTGAAAATTAGGCCCGTTACACGCAAAAAGGAACAGAAACAAATAAATATTGACCCACCATGTTAAATAAGTATTATCCCGTAGTTTAGCATTTATCAGGAATAGTTTAGTCTGTTTCCTTAGCTGAAATAATGCTATTGCGAAAAAGGTCCCGTTGATTATTATTTTCTAATCGTATTATTAACTTATACATTTTATATGTTATTATCATTACAATCACTAAAATCTTTTATACACAAATCAATGGTCATTAAAATTCAACATTATTTTTTGCTGCAGCAGATCAATAAAAGTATTCGAGTGAAACTCAGTAGTTTTATTTAGATTATGCAATTAACGAATCTGAAAAATTGATCTGTTTTATAAGAATACGAATTTGTTCTATAAAGCATGATCAGTATATTGAAAATACCATCTGATAACACAACCGGTATTAGAACAGAACTAGAATTAGAATTAGAACAGGATAAAAAGACGATGTTTGCATCTCATCGTCAAATCTTACCCCATTACAGTTTAATGAATTTATCAACAATATTTGAATATCTGCATACTTTGTGTGTGTATGTGTTCATCAACGAACCTTTAAATATCGGCGAGTGCCTTATGTGAAAAGCAAAGCGTTTCGCTTTTAGCGATGTTTTAACTTGCTGTTGCTAACGTTCCTAATGATCCCACAATTACTAGGACTTTTTTTATTGAGACCTGTAACTCATTATCCCAGTTCATGAAACTACCTCTGTCGCGGATCATTAGTTTCTCATATAAAAAGGCCAATAAACTGTCTGTGCTTCTTCATTTGACAGAAGGAATACCACCAAGGAGTATTGTAAGAAGCACATTATATATAAGTTATCTTTCGTCTCAAATTTTGTCCGCATAACTTCTGATACACGAAAACATATGTATATAAAGTTGTATAATTTCAAGTTCAGGAATCACCCACCATCTTTACGTAGGCTATTGGGTTAAGTGGTTAAGGTAAAGTCGGGTTAAGGTAAAATACTTATGTTGCAGTTGGTTATAGTGCCGAGTTGCTTATTTGGCAGACTCATATGATTAAAAAAAAATTACCTTACTAACCCCATTACCGCCATTGGCTTGTATTGCGGTTGATTCTAGTACCGAGTTTCTGAATTCAAGTAAAAATGGCGGGTGAGTCAAACAGAAAAACTAGCTTCGCACCATGTTATTCTCATGTAGGTTATTCAGTTGACTTACCTATCATCTTAACAAAGATTCTTGGGTTAGGAAAATTTTTAAATAACGCTAACTGATTTCAGTGTTAAAGTGGAAGCTCAGACGTAAAACAACATGTTTCTGGCGAAATGACCCTATTGGCGAATTATCCTACTGGTGAAATGCCTTTTGGCGAAATGTCCCTGCTAGCGAAATGTCTCTCCTGGTGAAATGTCCTTCTTTACGTAAAACGTCCGAATACGTGACTCATACATCCTTACATATAACAACTCTCTAGAAAGTGCAAAAAAACGTAACTTTAATTTTTTCAAAAAAAATCTTCGAAAAAACGTATTCAAAGTGTACGTCTCTCGAAAAACTTGTTTTAAAATAATATCCGAATACGTGTATAAATATTCAAAAATAAAAATTTTTTAGTGACTGAAAATAAATAAATGAATAATAATAAATTTTTAATATAAATGAGTATTTATATTTTGTATAACTGATTAAGTGATTACTTATTTTCATTTTTACAAATTTAAATTAAACTGTGGGGGTTGGCGAGCGGAGCGAGCAGGGGGGGGGTACCCCCCTAGTCTACACACACACACACACACGCGCGCGCGCGCACTGATTATAATATGGACTCCCCTTTTGAGGATGTTTAGTCCCTTCATTCAGAGTTGTGTTGAAGCAATCATACACACTACGACAGACTCTGAGTAAATAGACTCTAGAAAAATCTGCAAAAGACAGGAAGTATACCCTCCTTTTTTGAGGATCGATCCTCTGAAGACTATATAATCCTCAAAATGCTGGATTGGTGCCAAAATAAATCCTCAAAAGAATAGTTACGTATAAATATCAAGTGGCGCGGTAGCGCCACGAAGGCGAGTTTGAGAAGCAGACAAAGCTTTGGCTCCCGCAACACTATTCACTTTTATATTGGTGGTCGAATTTTTGATTATATAAAAAAATTGCTGATCATCACTATTGGTAAGTTTTTTTGGCTTATTAGAATGCTTTTTGAGCTAAATAATGATTTTCAACAAAAATATTAGTGAAAAGGCTGCTTATTTTTTAAATATGTAAGTATATAATCCACAAATGCTAAAATCACGTTTTTCTTCTTCAGCCCAAAATGTGAAAGGACCGTTAAGTTAGCCGCAAGAAGTGTTAGGACCGTGATGTTGACCGCATAGCTATATACAGATGGGTATTGCTTTCTCAAGAAAATATAATATAATATATTACGATATTCAGAATTAAAAGGTTGCCAGTGCATACTCTGCGTTCCAGTAACAGTAACTAGGTGGCCAGAGTAGCTGATTACAAGGTCCAGGTAGTTTTCGGTGTCTTGGTGTAAACATCATTTGAGGGCGGTGTCTAGGTATACAGGGTGGCTGATTACGATGTCTAGGTGGTGCGCTCCATGGTTTGGGTGTTTAGGTAAATGAATCATACGAGGACGGCGTCGAGGTTTATAGGGTGGCCGATGACGAAGTCTAGATGGTACGCTTCATAGATATTAGTGTCTGAGTATAATAATAATATATTCGTGAACAGCGTAAATTTATATCCATTCATATTTTGCTAACATACATTATCAATTATAGCTACCATACTAATATTTTACGACAGAACAATCAGTGTTCATGTTAGTGATGAAAATGTTACAGAAGATGCTTATACTTTATTTTTGGACAAATATAAATTACTCGAAAAATTTTCTTAAAAGGACTGATATCTCTAAAAAAATCTACTTTAAAAAAAGTAAAAGGTTAGGCGAGTTTAATATATTCTACAACGAAATTACAGATGAAAAAGAACTGCGATCAATCAAACAAAGTCAAGTTTATCATGTTTAATCATAATAAAGCAAAAAAAATTGTTTTGTTCAATAAGAGGCCTACTTAACTTAAAGTTAAGTTATATGATGATCTATTAGAAACAACTTTTAAGATACCTACTACGTAACTTACTATGCCCGTTTCATTTTGTTTTCTGGTAATCTAAATTTTTTTTTATATAGCTTGAATGCGGATTGTGAAGATATTTTTTTATCCAACTCCAGTCGCTCCGTTGAATAATATCGCGCTGTAACCAGACTCAATCAGCTAATTGACGAGCCTTTTTCGTCTGAGGTAAGATTTGGTTGACTGAAGTTGTGTTTCGTTGAGAACACAATAATTTGTGATTGCTATTTTTTCTGTTTTTCTGTTTTTCAATTCTGTTGTAGCCCTGAAAAGGAGCACAGTATATGTTCAAAACGTCGGCTTTAAATAAACTCTGACCAAAGTCACTCGGCCAGACCGATTTAATCCTTAGTGAATGAATTTCTTAAAAATCTCCTAAATCACTAAGATTAAAATCGTTTCTAATGCTGAATTTACGACAGTAAAATTGTAGCATTAAAATATTGTTTTTGTTATTTCTAGAGTGAAGCTCTTTTACGGAGGTTCTGCGGCTGGAGCGAACTGGAAAATTTTAAGACTCTCGACACTAGACGCTTTGAGAGAGGGGCAAGTCGAGCAGAGCTGGATACCGTAGCGCGTAAGAAACGGAGAGAGAGAGAGAGAAAGAGTAGGGAGGGAAAGGGGCGGGGCTAGCGTCAGAGTGGGATACAGCAGCACACACACTCTCTCTCTCTCTCTCTCTCTCTCTCTCTCACTCTCTCTCTCTCTCTCTCTTTCGTTCTTTCTCTTTCTAAGCAAGAAGGATATAGATATAGTAGCACGCGCGGTCTCGGCTTGGCGTCGGTTACGATTCTGATGCGCAGAGTATTGTTTACGAAATCTGCGCAGTTCTTGGTCTCTCTCTCTCTCTCTCTCTCTCTCTCTCTCTCTCTCGCATATTCGCATATACGCGTTTTCTTCAGTTTCATATCATACACAGTTAAATAATGGATCTCACTAGTTCATCCACCGACGATGAAAAAATTATTCCAAAACAAGTTTTAGTTCTATCAGAAAATTATGAACCAACCAATGCTGCGTAAGTACACGAATTATACTAACTAACGATATTACAGGTTATGTTTTTGTATTTTATATGCATACATTTACATATACGTATTACTTAAATACACAGGTTATGTTTTCGTATACTTATATGCATTAATATAAGTATTTAAATACACAGGTTATGCTTTCGTATTTTATATGCATACATATAAGTATAACTTAAATATAGGTTATTTCTTTTCGTATTTTCTTCGTATTTTATATAAATACATAAACGTCATTCGAACGCCGAGAGTCGCGCGAAACAAGATCATCTCGAACGACATCTCGAATGTGTATAATAATTTTGGAAAAGATCTTGCCGGTAATGTATTTAGTACAGAATATTGGAACGAAGTTCCTTTTTTATTTTTAATTGCTATTCAAACATTTATGATGATAGAATTTATAATTTTTATTTCAGCTTTACCAGACAGGTAATACGGTAAAGGTGTGCTCTACTTGTAAATCAGCGTTGGACAAAAAGAAAATACGAATATTGTCAACATATAACGGTTTTTCATACCCGACAATACCTGCTCATTTCCCAAAGTTAGATATTGTTTCTCAGCGACTAATTTCACCCTTCATGCAAATACGACGACTACGGCATGTCCATGGCCAATACGGTATTTATGGACAAATAATTAATGTTCCTGTTGACGTTAATACTATGGTCATTAACTTACTTAGAAATATTGACGATGACAATTGCTTTTATATGCATATAAAAAAAAATTTATCCATAAAACTAGTTATGTTCACGGCCTTATTAACAAAAAAAATGTTATAGAATGGTTACAATACTTGATAACTACACCGCTTTATGTTCATTACAATATAACCATCACGATGATTTTTTTCATCAACCTGCTCCTGAAATCGCGATTGATGATGTCAGTGAACATATACCAATAGAAGATAACGTCACGGCGCAACAACAAACTTTGATGTACGATGAAGTCAAAGAACAACAAGAAAATATGAGGTGGTTTGACGATAAATTTTTGCATATGGCACCTGGTGAAAGGCAACGACCAATTAGCATTTTATTTGATGAACATGCTGAAGAGCTTTCATTTCCTACGATTTACATTGGACAATTTCGAACATACAAAGAGGGTATTACAGCAACTTCATTTATGCAAGCTACAAGCGAACTACGTCGTACAGATCGTCGAGGAGCAGATCCAGAACACCTTTTATACATGACCATAAAAATAATGAGACAACGGGACAAAGATAGTGTTTCTATTGCTTTTAAGCATGTTGATTTTGACACTAATGTTACGAAAGAACAGGTACAATCTGAAGGTTTCATTCACGATTGCATTGAAACTAATCTTGCTTTCCTTCGTTGCATACCGAATTCAGCTTGGTATTGGGCTGATCGCAAAAAAATCTTTTTGCAATGATCAGACAACGGGGAGCACCAACTGCTCTTATGACATTGAGTGCAAATGAAACCGGTTGGAATGATCTCCTAAAACTTTTGTATAAATTGAAAAATAACGGAGATAATATTACAGATGAGTTTTTAGTAAATACTAATTACATACAAAAAGCAAAACTTGTAAATGATGACGCTGTTACATGTGCAATTTACTTCAATAAATTAGTCAATTGTTCATTGACCGTTTTGCAAGGAAAAAAGGGAAATCCATTCGGTAAATATAGAGTCGACGATTATTTTAAAAGAATTGAATTTCAACATCGAGGCAGCCCTCATGCTCATATTCTTTTATGGCTCGATAACACACCTACAGATCTACAAAGTAAGAACGAAGACGTCATTCAGATGATTGACGAACTAGTTTCCGTATCTGCTTCAGAGGCATCTGGAAATATTAAACTTCAGACTCACAAACACACTTTCACGTGCTATAAAAAAATTGACCCAAATAAAAAGGATAATTGCAGATTTGGAGCTCCATTTATGCCAACACGTAAAACAATAAGATTGATATCAATGCTACCTACTGATCCAGATTTCTCACAAGAAAATTTCAAAAAATATAAACAACATTACAAAATGCTACGTTCAAATTTGGAAAATATAGACTATATAAATTTTGAAGATTTCTATACAAAAAATAACATTTCTTCTGATGAATATTGTTACAACGTCATTCGTGCAGGTATTGATCGACCAAAACTTTTTTACCGCCGAATGCCATCAGAAAAATGGCATAATCCATTCAACCCATTCGCTTTTCATCATCTGCAATCTAATACGGACTTTCAAATTATTCAAGATGAGTACGCTTGTGCTGCTTACGTTGTTGAGTACGTGAACAAACATAATAGAGGAATCAGTAATTTGCAACGTCAAATAATTCAGATAATGGACGAAAATCCAGAATTCGATATTGTATAAATTACGAGAAAAATGAGCGTCGACGTACTCAATTCCGTTGAGATGTCGGCACAAGAAGCTGCTCGGTTTTTGTTACGTGAACCCATGGCTAATTTATCTATTACAACTGCTTATATACCAACTGTTCATTCTACTGAACGACAACGAATAAGAAAAACTCTTAAAGAATTAGAGGCTATGAATCATGCTTGCACCGATGTATGGAAAGAAAACTGGTTTGACAAATATGAAAAAAGGCCCAACGACCTCGAAGACGTCACTTTAGCACAGTTCGTTGCCACTTATTATATTAATAACAAAGGGGTGTATGTTACAAGAAAAAAGCCAAAACTTATAAGATCGACCAGGACCGCAACCAGGATATTGCTAAAGAATACCAAGACTATATAAGAGAAATGGTATTGTTGCATATTCCATTCAAAAGTGAAGACAATGACGTTCTTGCGGAAAATAAATTTGTTAAAATATATGAAGACAACGTTGATCTAATTATGAAACGCAGACAAGAGTTTGAATCTAATTTAGACATTGAAAAAACTATAGAAATTTGCAAACAGTTACATAGACAAGATGAACAAGCAGAAGATGACGAATTACACAATCAGGCTAACATTTTATTTGAGCAAGACCCTTATCAGCGACTAATTCATGATTAGCATTCAGATGTAAATGCTGATATTCGCGATGCTGCACTCAGCAAACTTGGCGCTATTGCAAAAAAAAGAGAGAACTTGATGGATAGACAACAATTTATTCGGTACATGAGATCTACAAACAAATAACAAAAGGATCTATTACTTCACATTATTAATCATCTTCAGACACATAATGACTCTCCATTTCAAATATTTTTCACTGGTCCTGCAGGTTGCGGAAAAACTTTTGTCGCTAAACTTATTATGGAAATTTATAATAGATATACGGATAATGATGGTTATTGCAACGCTTACATAGCATGTGCTTCTACCGGGAAAGCTGCTGTAAACATTGGTAGTACCACGGTGCACACAGCGCTAAAAATAACACTTGCTAAATTTTTACCATTATCCAATGAAAATTTACAATTATACAGAACGCTTTTCAAGTATGTCAGAATATTGCTTATTGAAAAAGTGAGTATGATTAGTGCACAACTCTTCTCGAAAATCGATTTATGTTTGAAGCAAATTACCGGAAATCATGACACTACATTTGGCGGAATTGATGTTATATTAATTGAAGATCTGCGGCAATTACAAAGCTCACCGAAAATTGGACAATGTGCACGAAAGAAAGCTGCTCAGTTAGTTGTACAAGAGAAACTTTCAAATGCTGCTGTACCTATTAAATTACGAACAGCTAATATTCGACTAACAAGAGATAAAAAAGTTACTAACAAACGTACGCACTTTCCTGTCATTGCGGCTTGTGTTATGACTATACACAAGGTCACAAGGCGGAACGTTCGATGAAATCGTGTATCAATATGAAAAAACACACTTGCGGGATATGGTTTATGTTGCATTATCACGGGTAACAACAATTGAGGGTTTATTTATTACGACAGCTGCAGATGATCCAACAAAATTTAAATTCTACCACAACCGACAGCAAAGTACATCAGCTTTATCTTTGATACAAGATTTTCAAAGACTGGCGTTAAACACTTTGGAAACAAAGGCCACCGTCATTAACAATCTGATAAGTAATAAAACAGTTGCATTATACACCCTTAATTGCACAAGTCTACACAGCCACAAAGATGACTTATCGGATTCAATTGTTCAAAAATGCAATGCTTTATTGCTCACGGAGACGTGGATGAACAACGACCATAGATTAGATATACCTAACTTTCGATGCATTGTTCAATTTAAGCGAGATAAAACTCGGGCTGGTGGTGTTGCTATATAACAAAACAATAATGATATAACAAATATAACTACACCATATATCGAAATAATGGTTAATAATAGTACTGGCTTTTCAACAACTCATAATACTGTTGGAGATATATGTTCAGCAACGTACAAACTACAAAATGATGTTGAACTAGTCATTGTAGCTATCTATATCTCACCAAGTCAAAAAATTGAGGACATCATTTACTTTATCCACAGCACACTTCTTCAATATACAGAAGGAGGAACAGTACTACTTGGACGCGATACGCACAAAATTCCACTTATTTTGTCTGGAGACTTTAATATTAATTGTGCAGATGACAAATCGGAGCCGTTAAAAAAATTTTTTATAGACAAATTTAATTTAACAATGAACAACAGTCCTTCACAATCGACGACTAACTATGGCACCACCATCGATGCCGTTTTCTCTAGATTTATTGATAATATACAGTCAGAAACATATACATGTTATTTCAGATACCACAAACCTATCGTATCCATTATTAACTGTGATAAATAAATCCATATACATTAAATTGTATTATTCTTTGTACATATTAAAAATAAGACTTTCAAAAATAAAGCGTATTCTTTCATTCAGTTTACATTTCCAAAATCACTATAAAATCAATATTTAATTAGTCAAGAGCTCTCATCGGCTGTCCCTAGACAGCTCACATGTTTTTTATTTTTCATATTGGGCATCTATACAAAACCTCCATTAAAATACATAGGTGAATATGACATAGGATCTACATGATTTCTAAAGTACGGTATATTATAAGGTGCTCTATGTTTTGAATATATACATACATCTTGATCTTCTGGTGTTTAACCATTTTCACCTATAAATACCACAGCTACTTCATAAGTGTCTATTTCTTCGTATTAAGCTGCGTTATATTTACATTTGTCATGATTAGAATTGCGTGTGAAATACATTATAATTTCTTTACTATTAAACTCAGCGTTGTTGTTTTCCAAACGATTTGGATTTTCCATTTCGACTTTGTGCATTATTTTGTATGATTTCGCGTACATGTTTACTTGTCAAAAATAATTATCTAATTCTTTTAATAGCATTGAAGAACATCACACATTAGTTTGTAATCGTGATTACGAGGCGATTTCGTTACCAATGATGTACAGTTGCCCATATCTTTTGGCTTCGTTTTAGTCTGGATGTAAGGTAAAAATATTGTGGAAAATTTGACCACTTATTTGAATACTTTGAGGGCCTTTCCCGCAAAGAGCGTAGAATCTAGCTCCAAAACTTGCGAAGGCAAGTTTATTATTATATTATCTAATATTATTTTAAAAGTGTTTACTTTCGTTAGTATTTTCAGGAAATAATTCTTTTAAACGTTAAGGATAAGTATATCGTCAGATAATACAACGTTTCCTCTATTTCAACAATAAGAAAACTTCTTATCACATAATATTTTAAATTTAAAATGTTTAGCATTCCAGAATTTACATATTTCACTCATGCAACCTAAATCATTCTCCATAATTGCTGATTTATCGAAATCGAAATTGGACATGGCATCCAATTTTGTTATTGAAAATTCACTGAAATTTTTAATAGCATAACCTTTTTATTCTTTATAGTTATTATTATAATATTATTACTTTTTAATTTTTTTCAGAGCTATAAACATAAATATATATACCTAATCAACCGAGCAACGTTAGGTGTGAGGTGATGATAGTATATATTAATTTTCATAATGGTGCAGTACTCTTAATCAGAGAAACGTTTCGCAAGAAAAGTTTACGTTTTTTATGCCTCACTGATGAGTCTAATGAACAGGCCTAAAACGAAACGCGAAAACGTATTAAAATGGAATGAACTTATTTTCTGCTTCATCATTATTATTATTATTGTTCATGAGTCGGGCTTATTCAGACCACTGGACGCATGGGTCATCTCTTGGCATCCCTCAAAATTAGTTTAGTCGCTATTTCAAGCGCCAGTCGTCTCCCATAATGAGAAAATCCCGGGAGCGTGCTTGGCCTGAACCTCATCCGTTTTTAAAAGAAAGGCGCCTAGGTGCTGCCACCTCTTTTCCACTATAGCAGGGAAGTTACACAGAAGGTGCTGAGGGGTATCCTCCTCCGTGCAGCAGAATCTACAAAATGGGTCCCTACTTAGTCCCATTGCATGTCTATGAGCATTCAGGCCGCCGTGTCCTATAAGGATCTCCACAAGCAGCTTGGTTCTTGCTCTTTTAAGTCCAATGATTACTCTGGACCAGTTTTTTCGCATTGTCAGTAGTCACGAAGGCTTTGGTTTTGCCACACGTGGCGATTTGACTCCAGATTTTTCTGCCATTTCCGGTTAACTTCCTGTCGACTTTGGATTCACTTCTAATTGACTTCCGGTTCATTTTCAGTTTGCCCCAAACCCTTTGAAGGGATAGTTTTGCGGATGAAGTAAACTTGTATCTAGGTACAACTATCGACTTGACACATTTTAATATAATAAGAGGATATCTCAGCATTCGTATGATCAAATAACTTCAGATAAAAGAAAAATCTTTAAGATATAGGGAAGAGGGGGGCAAACGCTTTTTTGTCGCTTTATATTTTAAAACCGTTCTAAAATCTCTCACAACTGTTAAAATTCAAAATTCAATTAATGCCTTGACAAAAAACTGAAATACTTATCACTTTCTTCATGTAATAATACACTGAAAACCAGAA
Organism: Nasonia oneida; assembly: GCA_037356405.1. Taxonomy (NCBI): domain Eukaryota; kingdom Metazoa; phylum Arthropoda; class Insecta; order Hymenoptera; family Pteromalidae; genus Nasonia; species Nasonia oneida. The sequence goes on from JAZHPH010000089.1 coordinate 482,030, forward strand.
ATACAATATGCTAGAGATGGTAGTTTCTGTGTAACTGTCTAGAAGTAAAATTTGATACACTAAATTAAAAAATTCATATGGACCTCGATGTGAAAATATGAATAAAAACAGTTAAATCATTATCATATAGGTTACATGTTTTCTAGGTAGCATAGTAAGTATCTGTGTAAAATTTCAGTTATACTTAACCTATGTAAAACTATTTATGTACATAAATATATTTTTCGCTGTAGAATTCTTATTGTTGCTTTAAACAACAATTTACAAATTTTTTAATCATTTCTTATTTATTACTATTCTTATTATTAATATATAAAAAGTATCTTTCAACAATTGGATCTTATCCATTCTATAATTTTTCTCTTTTGTGAATATTTTTCTATATTTAATACTTTTAGTTGATTTGGAAGCTCATTATAAATATTTATTGCTTTCATATAGCTATTTTTATTGCTAATTCTTTTATTAGTCTTATGTATAATGATACTTCTATTTCTAGTAATACTATCTGATGCTAAGTATTTTTCTTTTAGATCATTATAATGCAGCTTCAAAGATACAAGAGCAAAAAGTTGTACAATATTCAGAGGATTGTCGTTTGATGGAAACTTATTTTTATTTATGATTTTTATAATTTTGTTTTGCAGCTTTTGAACTTGGTCTAGACTATTTCTATATGCTCCTCCCCAAGCAACAATACCATAGCTAATGATACTATGGAAAAAAGCATAATAGATCATTCTGAGAGTTTCAGTAGGCATGGTTTTTGAGATTTTGTAAAAAGTATATACTAGGTATTTTTTCTTCCCGATTATATGTTTCATGTGATTTTCCCACCTTAGATTGCAATCAAAGACAATTCCTAGATACTTAAAACTTTCTACCCTAGTTATATTTTTGTCAAGAATTTTGATGTTTACTTGAGCTGGTACACTTCCGACACTGCTCCCAAAAGTCATACAAACAGTCTTTCCTACATTTAATGACAACTTATTTAATGCTAGCCACTCCGATATCACACTTAGAAAATTGTTCATGGTAACTTGGGCTTCTATCCAATTATTACCAGTGGCTATAATAGCAGTATTATATGCATACGAAATTATAGTTGTGACAGATTTTGAGACCGATACCTGTTTCTCCATTTTTGCACCTGTTTCTGCATTTTTGCAGTCAATTAAAAGTGAATCCGCAGTCGACAGGAAGTTAACCAGAGTTAACCAGAAATGACAGAAAAATAATAACAAATAATAACAAATGAACTAAACGTGACTGTAAATAATCCAAAAGTATTTCAGTTAACGTTGATTCAACTTTAAATATCTTTCCATAATCACAAAAGAAATCCATATGCAAAATATGAGCTTTCTAAACCTGTTAGTTTTCGAATGAGAAAAAATGCAAAAATGGAGAAACAGGTATCGGTCTCAAAATCTCTCACAACTATTAAAAGTCAAAATTCTAATTACCTAATACCTTGACAAAAAAGCCAAAACATTTATCACTTTCTCCATGTAAAAATATGCTAGAAACCAGAAATACAATGTGCTAGAGATAGTAGTTTCCGCGTAACTGGCTATAAGTAAAATTTGACCTGCTCAATTAAAAAAGTCGCATGAGCCTGGATGTGAAAATATGAACGAAAACAGTTAAATCAGAATCATCTAGGTTACATATTTCTAGGTAACATAGGAAGTGGCAGTGTCACATTTTAGTTGTCTAGTAGCCTCTTCACAATTCAAAGAGCATTGTATAATGATAGACTGAAACTTACTGACTCGGATACTGAACTTTTCTTTAAATTCACCTCTCAAACCTCACCGAGGGCGACTTTGGGCACAGAGACACAGTATGTCTTCAAACTCTTTATTCTTTTAATTAAACTTCTCACTGACATTTAAAAAAAAAAAACTAAATAATATTTACACACTTTATTACTACTTCAAATAGGGTTATGGTGCCACTTTTCAATACACATGTTGTAATACTACACACTCTTGGTATTGATTAATTTTTACTAAAATTTCTTGCTAGTTATATTACATATATTTTATCTGTTATCAAGGTTTCCACATTTCATTTTAAACACCTCAAACATTTCTACCAGGGTTATGAGTTATGACTGTTTTGAGGGTTATGAATTTAAAGCGCGGTTCTGATCACGTTGCCTAGGCAACCAACCAGCAACCAATCAGAATCACGTATTAAATGCTTCACAACAGAGGCCATCATTTTTTTAAGAGAGGATTATTTTATTTTTGTAAGTGATGTGACGAAGATGAAGCTTTCATATCATATTGGCGACCCATGTCGCTACTATAGATCAGTCATCCCTTACCACAGTTTATCCGGCATTTGACAGCTTTTTTCAGCATACCGCATTTTTACTGATCTTTTTTTTTAGTATCTACGAACAATTTTAAGCTATCACTAAGGTACTAAAGGCTCGTTTATAAAAAGTGGATTTCAAGTCCATATCTCTCTGTTAATCTTATGTACAGTATTGCCCCGTACCTAATGTACAAACTAGCCCCAAGGGTTTTAAAAAATTCAATTGTCAACATCTAGCCTTAAAACTTACGTACAGCAAGCGACCTGGCGTAAAAATCATTCTTTAAACATGTACTTTCTTATCTCACAGACCCGCAATAATTATTTTTTGACACACTGGCGTATGGTAACACTTTTTCTGACTTTTAAAAGTTACAGAAAGTGTTCAAGAATTTTTCATTCACTGGCCCTGCACGCATAACCGCTGCTTACAGAAAATTTCGACGGTATACATGTTGGTTTTGGTGAAATATGAAATATATGTTACTGGCGGAGCGTAGGTGCGCTTTACTCAAAAGTTATAGAAGAGTTATAGTATTGCCCCGCGTTCAAGTTTGCCCCCCTCTCCCCTACATCTTTCTAGACTAAGCGGAAAAAATTTCTGAAAAATATTAGTTTTAAATAATTAGTAAAAATCGTAAAAAAATTTGCCGAGACCTGGGCGTAAACCAAGGACTTCTCAGTTGATATACCTGCTATTTAGCCACTTAGCAAACTCATCACTTACTATAAAATCTCATAATGTAAAATACATAGTAAATCCTATATGTTTCAAACATAATGTTGCATTGAATTTCGTTAACGAATGTGTAAAATTTATCTTTTTTCATAACACGTGCATCGAAAACGCGCATTTCGATTACAAAAAAGTGGAGAGAAAGTACAGTTTTTCAAGCCTGAGGCGAAAGGCCCTTTTAGTGTTTTTGTGTGTGCATATAAAAATATAAACACACCCACACATACATATATACATATATCTGAGGGGAAAGTGTTTTTTGCCTTTCGCCCTCAGGGAAAAACACTTTTGCCTCACATATTTGTATTATTATGCTTGTGTGCGTGTGCGTGTATGCGCGCTCGCGTGTGTGTGTACTGTCGGTACATACGACATCGAACACAATTTACATTTACAACGAAATTCTGCTATGAGATACTGGAGGACTTTGCTTTTTCAGGCAGGTTAAAAAGAGCCTTATCGATGCACTGACTATAAAAAGCACTGTACACAACTAGGGACGAAAGTTGGTTTTTTTAAGCGAGGATGATGATCGAGCACAAGTGAGAGTGAAAGGCGCCGCACAGTGGGCCAGAAAATCAAAAAAGTGATCGCGGGCTGTCTTCACTCGAAGAAATGCTTGAAAAAAAATCAAGGGTAGGAAAATCTTCATCAGAATGCCTAGTTTCCGAATACGTTTCCTCCGAAATCCGCGGACGTCTATATTTTTTGTCCCACCTCAAAACCTGACCTCATTTTTAGAATGTCCTTTTTCGATTTTACCGATAGTAAGTTAGATCGTTGTATTTTACATGTTTAACCATAATAAATGAGATGTGGGCACAGTATTTACTAGCGTGCACTCATATGTATATAACAAAATTTTTCACAGTTTTTCACATTTTTCATTTCCACTAGGGTCCCTAGGTGAAAATATATTTACCTAAAAAAGCTAATGAAAGCTAATAAATTTTATTAACAATTATGGGAATAATATTATTTTCACCAGGGTCTCCCAAAGAAAGATCTTTAAATCAATATTTTTTTATGTAAAAAAAATAGTTTGACCCAAGCTGAACAAATCTGTTTCTCTTAAAAATTTTGTAAAGTGCGCGCATTATTGATATTTAAAAATATCAAAAAAGATCACTCGATTGCAAAGTAACAAATAAATAATCAAGTTTAATTGATATTTATTAAAAACCACTATCTAAAATTAATAATATTGTAATCTTGTAATTTGATTTATCAGAGCCTGCAGATTTTTCCGACAGCATAGGCACTACAACTATTTATTTAAAAATCTTACCTCGTTATAAGGTGGCAAAAAATCGTGACCATATTCTAGTGCAACATCTTTTATTGTTTAATAAACTTGTTTAGATAAATTAGTATCGATCATTAATGACAAAGCTCTTTCAGGAGGCAATTGCGTACCAGATCTTTTCTTATACGCATTTTCAATATTTATTGCATAATAAGGATCAACGATCTTAGAAATCAATCTGACATCAGGCGAATTATTGTCCAACTTTAATTTTTTTTTTCGCTGCTTCATAAACTTCTTCAGCGCTTAACTGACCACACAAAACTGCAGTTCGTCGTCTTTTTGTTGCTTCTGACGCCTTATTAAATGAAACTTTATATTTTTGTTCAGTCGTTTGTATACCTTCAAAAAATATATAGAAATAAAATATTTTACAATATTATAATATCATAATGTTTAACCTTCAAATATAAAACTATTTTTAGATAAATTAATAAAAACAAAAATCAAGTTAACCATAAAAAAATGTCAGTTTTTTAAATAATCATAATATACTGATGAATATAACTTACCTGCTTTAGTAGCATTTTTCTCAATTTGCACTAAATTAAATTCGACATCTTGTTTAAGCCATTCAGTATATTTATTTTCGAAAACACTATAATTTCTTTTATTTTTTGGGAGAGTAGATAATCTACGCTTAACATTGTTAAAGAAATTTTTCCATAATATTAAAGAGACTTCAGTCTTTTCGGTAACACTTAATTCTAAACTACTACTCAAGTAAGACACAACTACATCAGCTTGTTTTGCAAAATGTAATGTATAATTATCTTTTAAAATTAAAAAAATTTCTTGGCGTTTTATATTAAATGAACGTATTTTCAAAATACTGTTTGTGATCGCAAACAATCCTTCTTAACCAAGAATGAATTTGAAATGAGTTACCATCAGGCAAAACCAGAGATTAGTAGAGAGATTGCCAATGCCGTGTTAAAAATGCGTGCTGAGTTCGACCATGACGCCACTTGCGGCCTGCGATCGAACTATACGCATCTAGAAAAGGAGCGTAGGGGAAGTATGCGCATCCAGCGGCAGTAGAGGAGAAGAGAGTGGCGCTATATATTCTTAGCTCCACCGCGTCTGACACGGCGGCG
>JAZHPH010000090.1:0-12615 GCA_037356405.1 Nasonia oneida
AAAGTTTTATGATTTCTTTGCTAATTATCCAGTGCAAACAATGAATTTTCAATTATATATTATCGGAACACTGCATTTGAATAAGTTATTAAAAAGATGCATATTTCTAGTAAGGAATACCCATGCAATATCAACTTTTCATTGCAAAAATGTCTTTCTTTTTACGCAAACTAACTCTATAAATCTGTTGGTGGTGAGCGTTGCACATAAACATATTGTTGTTAGGCATATAGTGGTATTTAAATCATATTTTAGCATTATAGACTGCTAAATTGATTTTTAGCATAGAGGCTTATGCTTGTGATACTACGTCACTTGTACAAGTACTTTGGGACTAAAAAAAGGTATCTCCAGGAATTTTTTGGTCAGGATCCGGATGATCGAACCCTCTCAAATCCTGATTTTAAGGTTTAAATGGCTTATAGGGTACCTATAACACACACACATATATATATATATATATACATATGACTTTGAAAGTATTTTTAATGAAAATTTAAGAAAATTTTACAAAAAAAAGTATCGATATGTTATATCTAAAAAATGCTTCCCTGAGGAGCTATAAATTAATTAAATCATGCTAAAAACCCAAAAATTTCCAAAATTGACATCTTTGGCACCATGCCATTTTGGAATAAAGTAATTTAAAAATCTGAAAAAATTCAGGGGCATTTGAAACACTTTTTAGAACATATTTACCGCGGGTTGCAGAAGAAAAAAATGTTGGTCGGCTGATCTCACAGAGAATCACCCATATATATGTCAAATTTTATTATGATTGGTCGCGTTGTTCAAAAATCATAACGGTATACGTACATACACACACACGCACCCATCCGCACGGACACGTTATATTTAAACGCATTATTCGAACTCTAAACACCTCCAAATGCGTTTCTACGAAGTTTTAGCGAAACTGAAAATTTTACTATTACAAAGCTTCCCCTACGAGTAAGTAATAGGAAAAACTAAGAAATTCTACTTACGATAAATAAAAAATTGAGAAATTATTAAAATTATTATAGAGTAATGGACAAATTTCTTACTAATTTTTAATTTTTCTCAACTTTTCTTAGTTTTTCTTAGGTTGTCTGAGTTTCTTTTAGTTTATTTTATTATTTCTTATTAAATGTTTACAATTATTTGTTAATATTTTTCCTAAGCTAATTTATAGTTAATTATATATTTTTTACAAAATATTAAATAATTATACTTCTTACTTTATCGCGCTCTGATCTTTATTAGATTTATATGTTTAGGTTAAAAATTTTGAAAAATAAATATTTGAAAGGCAAAAATTACGAATTGAATTATAACGAAAGGTAAAATTTCAAGTCCCAGAATATTGGAAAGATATAATTTTGAAACCCTAAATTTGGAAATTCCTTAAAATATTGCTTTTGCAATATTTTAACTACAAATATCACTTTTCGCAATATTTCAATTCAACATTTTTGTTTTATAAATTTTGAATTTCTAATCTTTACCCTTTCAAATTTTTATTTTTCAAAATTTTTACCCTCATCCTATGGTTACTATTATTGCTTTGTGAGATATATCTAAAACGTAATAACAATAAATAATTATAGTTCTTACTTTATCGCGCTCTAACCTTTATTTAATTTATATTTTTACATAGAGAATGTAATAATAATTGTATACTTATACTTAACATAATAAACTCATTATTATCATTTAACAATGAATAAAACGTACAAGTACACGTAAGTTATTACGGTGATGTAATTCTTTAGATACTGTGAATAGGGGTGTACGAGTACCCGAAAAACTCGAGTCGGGAAAAATGCTAATAAAGCATGAGATTTATTCAGAATAACTAAGAAAAGTTATGAAAACTTCGATACAACATTATATGCATGGACTGAGAACAGTAAATAAATGTTAAGAAAAACTAAGAAACATTAAGAAAAAATGATAGGACCTGAAAAAAAAAACTAAGAAAAACTAAGAGTATCGAATCGAATAAATTTGTCCATTAACGTAAAGTAATTCTTAGAATTTCTTCAAATTATTTTATATTTATCGATAATTTTGCTTCCTTCTAGAGGAAGCTTTGTAATAGTAAAATTTTAAGTTTCGTCAAAACTTCTAGAAAATCCTTTTTGGTGTGTTAGAAGTTCAAATCACGTGTTTTTAGAAAATGTCCGTATGGGTGTGTGTGTGTGTGTGGATGTGTGTGCGTGTATACCATAATATTTCTGGAACTACTCGGTCAATATCAATAAAATTTGACATGCATATATATTTTTGGATTCTGAATTCGGGAAAAACATTTATTTTTTATTTTTCTAACTATTTTTTTATGGCAAATTTTTGATTTGTGAAAAACACTATTTTGCGTTTTTTTTTTCAATCATCCCATCGTTACAAACAATTCAACTAATATGCATTTGAAAGAGAATAAAATTACCTACTTTTCCCCGTTTGGTCCTCGGGATCGACCGCTTTGTTCGGCAGATAAAATGGAAAAGGTGATTTTTTTTTTAATTCATATCTCTGAAACTAAACATCATAACCTCACGAAAAAAATCATGTCGATGGGTCACGTGTAAAACTATATTCCATTAAAATTTCAAGTGATTTGACTACTTATTTTTTCAGTAAAAAATCGAAAACTGGAAAAAATTAGTTTTTTTTGTGCCTCGATTACGGAAGTAAAAAGGCTTTATTGCACTTGAGATTTTGGGAAAAAGTTGATATTTTATGTGTCTTGGCTAAGTTTATTGCGCAGCTTTCAAACCTCTATGGTTCTTAAGATATCAAGGTTTCAATTTTTTTTGAAAATTTGTTGATTCCTCATATCTCTAAAACAATGCAGCCAAATGCTTCAAAATTTTATTTGGCGATTAACCATAAAAAAAGGTATTTGCTGCTAAAATTTTAAACGATTTCGTCGAGCGGTTCTCAAGTAAAGAGCTAAAATGTAAAAACTGATTTTTCTTAAAACTTTTGTCTTAAAACGCTGAATATGATTCACCGGTTTGTAATTGCAAAGATAATAAGCGTAAAGAAGTTGGTAAAGATAATTCGATTGTTTATAATATTACTCCATTGAAACGAAAACTGCACTCATGATTTGAAAGAAACTGTAACAAACGGTTTGAGTATAAAACTCAATTAACTCAACATATGAAAAAGGTACATGAATTAGTTGAACAATTGTACACATGTGATAAATGCAAAAAAGTATTTGCAAAAAAAAGCATTTGAGTCGTCACATAAAGTTTCATGACAATGAGAAACAAACATGCAGAACATGTGGTAAACAAGCGCGTAATCTATATAAACATGAGCAAAATGTGCACTCTTCTAAAATATATAAGGAGTGGATCAATGAAACGGCACGTTGCTACTTGTGGTTCAGTTAGTACCATTTGTGATCGAAAATTTACGTCTAAGAGATATTTGACGCAACATATTAATCACAAACATTGACATATTGTAAAATATTAATAATACAATTGAAATATAAATAAAACTTTTCTTTTGTAGTTGCCCTGTACTCAATTCCAACTTATTCAGATCCACAATATTTTGTATTATTTTTTAATTGCTCCTTCAGCAAAATAATCGAGATTGAAAATATTTAAAAAAGCATTAACATTGTATATTTAAATAATATTTTATCTATTGGAACTATAAATTTAGTTGGAGGAAGCACGTGCCAATGAATTGGCAGCGGTTTTTTTTATTTCTTAAAGTTTCTTAGTTTTTCTTAATTTCAACTTCTGCCATTTAAAGGCAATCAAAAATAAAATTGTGAAACAATTAATCGAAACCAATAAAAATTTGATTTTTCTCTCATTTGAAAACTATCATATCTAAAGGACTAAAATGTTGCATCTTAATTTGTATTGGCATGTTGAAACAATATATTTAGTTGAATCCATTCAAGCTGATATGAATTCGACATTCATGTATAGACCTACCTGTATATTTTGCCGCCAAAGCCATAGGGTTCAAGACCAAAAGCCGAACCAAGACGGTTAAGTAAAAACTGACATGGCAGTATATTTCTAAATAATTTAACAAATCCTAACGCAAAAGAACATACATTGAACGTCAATATATCGAATTTAGCATGATAATGAGAGATTTGGACATTTTTAACATCGACTGAGAATGTGAGAACTGTGTGGTGTATCTGCTATTCTGCTGTATAGCATACACAATGATATTTTAGGAGCAAAAGGATTTTCTTTTTTCCAAATTCCATTTTATACAGAAAGAAATTCATTTTGAGCCTAAAAAATAATTCTGACTCAGTTACTCGTTTTTTTTTTAATCGAAAGGATTTTTTTTTCAATTAAAATACCATGTTCATTAAAATCCAATTTTCATATTTAACTAAACAGAAACTTCTTGACTCAGTTTCCGATTTTTTTGGCTCAAAAAGAATTATTTTGGTGTGTTTAGATTAAAATTGTGAAACCCCATAACCTCTTGTCATAAAAAACGATCCATTTGACTCAAAAAGAAACGAAACATTTTAGGGAAAGCATACGGTATAACGATGATAATTTAAGCAATACAATTTTTCAACAAAAAGATTTTCTTTTTTTTTCAAAAAGAATAATTTAGTTGTAGGATTATGTATATATACATGTGTGGGTGTGTTTATATGTATATATACACACAAAAACACTAAAATGGCCCTTACCCTCAGGCTCACTCACAGAATATGCTGCCAGAAGGAAAAATCGTTTTGTAATCACGATATTCCTCATCATTTAAACAGATTCTATTTACTTTAACTAGAATCATTTTGCTTCAAACTTTTTAGATAAAAATGGGTATTCCTATACGATATAGAACGCTAATGGAAAAAATTAATATCCCATAGGATTCAGAAATTGAAAAAAAATCCTTTTAGCAAAAATTTTTATTCAAAAGGACCATTTCGCTCAGTGCTTGAAAAACTCTACTTTCGGTCCACTTTATTGTAGGCGAAAAGCGTATTTTCGATGCACGTGTTATGAAAAAGATTTTCTTTTTTTCTTCAACAAGAATAATTTGGTTGTATAATTAGGATCTATTGAAATTTTTTAAATTAAATTTGTTTTTCTCTTGAGACAAAATTATTCCTTTTTAGAAAAATAGAGTTTGTAGTCCTCAATTTTTTTCATTTGTCAGCAAAGAAATCTTTTTAATGCAAACGGATCTTGTACGAAAATATTTTTCCTTTTGGTTCAAAAAGACTGCCTTTTGGAAGTGTAATCAAGATTATTTTCTTTTTGAATCAAAAGGATTCTTTTTTCCGCAATAGGATATTTCTCTGAGTGCACCTCTTTCAAATAGGTTTTCACAGTATCAAGTAAATATTATTTTTAAAAGATGCAAATTAAAAATACAATTACAATTAGATTGATCACAAAGTAAGGTCAATATAATAAGAATATATATATATATATATATATATATATTCTTATTATATTATATTATATTCTTATTATATATATACATATGGGTGGTTCTCCACTCACAGAAATGGTCCTTTTGAATCAAAATTTCTGCCGAAAGTCTTTTTAATTTCTATATCCTATAGGATATTAATTTTTCCCATTAGCTTTCTGTATCGTATAGAAAGACCCATTTTTTTGTAAAAAGTTTGAAGCAAAATGATTCTAGTTAAAGTAAATATCATCCATCTAAATGATGAGGAATATCGTGATTCCAAAACGATTCTTCCTTTTGGCAGCATATTCAAGATTATTTCCTTTCGGTTCAAAAGGGTATTTCTGTCAGTGTATACTTATAGAACTACAAAGGATTATGAAAGAAAAAATGTTGATAACATATTTGGGGACGTAGAACTTTATTTAATTAATATCGAATTTCAGTTGACAAAGACAATTTTGATGTTTTTACTATCGTCAACTTGTACGAAGTTTGTAGGCTGTCGATATATCAATACCTTACATTGTTCATAGATGTAGTGATGATCCAGCAATAATACTTGTTTTAAAAAGTTTAACGCATGCAGCTTCTGCACTTAATACACACTCGTTGTGAATATATTTATGAGCAGCACTTAAACATGTTCCCCGCTTTTATATATCAGTTACATTATACAATACGTATATTACACTTTAAACAATCGAGAGCAATTTTTCGTAGCGCAACGTTACTGCATAAATGCAGATATATGTACATATAAGTTGCCCTCTTTCTCCTTCATCCTCTTTTTTTATGCACATTTCACATTTATTTACGATTATGGACATTAGGAAATGAAATATTTAATAAATTTTGAATTTTATTTATAACAAGAAAGTCATTATCAAAGATTTCAATTTTAATTATAAAAAAAAAATAATAATAATATTTGATTTTAGTTGTATACAAAATAGAGAAGATGCAGCTAATGTAAGAAACGTAATCCTACCTTATATGATCTTGATTGTAAAAAAATACAAATTACAAAACAATACAAAACGTATAATTAACACATAAAGGCTTATAACAATGTAGTTAGAAAAATATTTTATGTTTTGAAATTTGAAAAGAATAAGTTTTTGCATTTTTTTTTTGTAACAGAATGGCAATTACCGAGTAATATTGTTTTATTTTCATTTTTCAGTGTATGCATTTATGTCATAAAATATATTGAGTACCCTGGTAGACATGACCCTAAGAACTGGCCAGTTACTAGCCTTTTCCTAGACTCATTTCTACCAGGGTAGTGAAAGTATAAAAAAGAATTTTCCGAAAAAGTATTATTTTTCGAACGGTTGAGTCAATCTCATGTTTTATAAAACTGCAATATATAATATTATGTATTAAATGACAAGTAATACAACTGAGCATTTAATCACAAAAGAGCTGTAATTAGCAGCATCTCTGAATAATTTCACAGCCAAATCTTTTATTTTATTAATGAAAGTTTAAATAAGTAACTAGAAAATACTGAATCTGTTATTTTTAATTTAAGATAGATACTTGCAATATGATTTAATTGTTTTCAAGACAAATAAAAGATTATAAACAAAATTATTTTCACACAAGATTTGTGAAAATAATTTTGTTTATAATCCTTCGAAATTATTTAACTTAGTTTATAAGATAGATGCCAAAGTATTTCTTGAAAAATCTATGATTACAAAATTTTTAAGCAAAAGGTTTCTCAGTGCTCATATTGCTTTTATCTACCTTATAATTAAAATTTCGCAAAAAAATTCAAACAAACATTGTCAAAATTTTTCTCAGCACTAATACAGCCGCTTAATGCAGCCTTTGTTATTTTTCTTTTTACATGCTTGATGCAGTTGAGTTTGTATTTGCTGGCATATAGTAGCTACTGAGATGTAAATCATGTAACTGCACCATAGAATCGTGTTCTCTTTCTGCACTTGGAAGCGGAGCATCTCTCCAACAATTACTATTTATGAGCTTCAAAGTAGAATGTACTTTTTTTCTTTCTGGTTCAGCCACAACATCTATCTCAATATCTCCATCGTCCGGTTCATTTTCCGGCTCATCTTCACTGCAACTGATTTGACGGGATTTTGAAAGTTGCAAAGAAGTTTTCATGTATGGATCATCAGGTGCAAGAAGTGAGGCTACATCAAATTGACGTTTTCTTGCTGGCTGTAAAGATGAGTTTTGAAATTGATGAGTAGTAAAACTTCGATTCAAATGATGGATTTGTTGATGTTGATTTTGAGGGCTCCATATACCAGACGTAGGAGGCTGACTAAGGTGAGGTGGACCAAGAGTACTTAAAGGTGGAGGGGTGGCTGGCAAGGGAGGAGGACTTGGACTATCTGGTTCTTCATCGACGGCTAGGCCCATGTGACGACGAACTTTACGTTGCGCCTTACGTCGACGAAAGTCACCACGCCTAAAATCTTCTAAGTTCGCTGGATGAATAGCCCAATAATGGCCTTTTCCGTTTGCACTTCTACCTGATTTAACAAAACAATCATTAAGTGATAGGTTATGTCGAATGGAATTTCGCCAGCCAGGTCCGCGCCGTCGAAAATAAGGATAGTGTTCAAGAATATGTTGATAAATATCTGAAAGAACAAGTTTTTTCTCTGGAGATGACAGTATTGCCATTGCAATAAGTCCAATGTAACTATGCTGAGGCTTCGGTTCTTCAGGAACCTGTTGATGATGTGGTTGTAATAGGGCCATTGATAAAGCTAAGCCTCGAGAATAACTACTTCCTGTGGAATACAGCGGTAGGGGAAAACTTGTGTTTATACCAAGTTGTCCCGTTCCAGATTGTGCAATACTAGCCGACTGGCAAACTGCATGCTGTGAATGCTGGGAGTGTAGTTGCTGAGCAAGACGAAGTCTCTCTGCCATTGCATAATGATAAAGCTGTAGCCGGTAGTGTTCAATCCCGGGTAGAAAGTTAGTCATTGAATTACCGACGGATAATCCAACCGCAAGCGTCTCTTTGGACGGCGGAGGACTTTCGTTATTACACATTTCACTAATAAATTACTATAAATTATTTTGTTACGATTTCAAAAGTTACTGTACACTAAACTGACAATTTTCTTTAATAAACGTAAATATTTCTTTGTACATAAATATATGCATAATATACACTTATTCACAAACACTTTATACCACTGATACATAAATTGAGACAATGTATGATAGCAATGTGTTTCAAAGTTCACCTTCAAGGAAACAATTGATAAGTTTTTGAAGAAAATAGCTCAGCAAACAAAAATAAACTTTTTAAAGATTGCTGGTGCATCAAATGTATTTAGACTGCTCGACGTTGTGCGGACTACTGACTATGATTTATGATCCGTTTTCGAGGCTGGCTAAAGCACAATGTATCGTAAAAGTTACCGCCCACTGGTTGCTGCTTTGTAGTAACAGCCAATGGCTGTGTACTTGGGCGGTCCAAGTTAAGGGCGTGGCAATCGGCTTGCAGCGCTTACTTAGCTATTGAGATATTGATCTAGGGTTGGTACACCAAGCCAGATTGGATCGAATATCAGACGCAACAAGAAAATTCGTTGCTGCATCGCGTGAAACGTGCTTGGTACTGGTTTACTTGGGTTATATCATGCACTCAGAGAAATATCCCATCGCGGAAAAAAGAATACTTTCGATTCAAAAAGAAAATAATCTTGATTACACTTTCAAAAGGTAGTCTTTTTCAACCAAAAGGAAAAATATTTTCGTACAAGATCTGTTTACATTAAACAGATTCCTTTGTTGACAAATGAAAAAAATTGAGCACTACAAACTCTATTTTTCTGAAAAGGAATAATTTTGTCTCAAGAGGAGAACACATTCCTCAAAATGATTTTCCTTTTGGGTCCTTTTGGGTCTTCTTGAACCAAAAGGACATTTTTTTAGGTGAAGAAAAAAGAAAATCTTTCTCTTGCGAAATTGTATTGCTTAAATTATTTTCGTTTTACTGTATGCTTTCCCTAAAACATTTCCTTTTGAGTCAAATAGATCGTTTTTTATGACAAGAGGATATGGGGTTTCATAATTTTAAACTAAACTTACACTAAAATAATTCTTTTCGAGCCAAAAAAATCAGAATTTGAGTCAAAAAGTTTCCTTTTGGTTAAAGATGAAAATTGCATTTTTATGAACATGGTATTTTGAATAAAAAAAATTCCTCTTGATTAAAAAAAAAAAAATGAGTTACTGAGTCAGTATTATTTTTTCTTGACTCAAAATGTTCCTTCTGAATAAAATGGATTTTGAAAACAAGAAAATCCTTTTGCTCCAAAAATATTATTTTTCTGAGTGTAAGATAAATGTATATATACATGTGTGGGTGTGTTTACATGTATATATACACACAAAAACACTAAAATGGCCCTTCGCCTCAGGCTCACTCACAGAATATGCTGCCAGAAAGAAAAATCGTTTTGTAATCACGATATTCCTCATCATTTAAACAGATTCTATTTACTTTAACTAGAATCATTTTGCTTCAAACTTTTTAGATAAAAATAGGTATTTCTATATGATATAGAAAGCTAATGGAAAAAATTAATATCTCATAGGATTTAGAAATTGAAAAAAAAAATCCTTTTAGCAAAAATTTTCATTCAAAAGGACCATTTCGCTGAGTGCTTGAAAAACTCTACTTTCGCTCCACTTTATTGTAGGCGAAAAGCGCATTTTCGATGCACGTGTTATGAAAAAGATTTTCTTTTTTCTTCAACAAGAATAATTTGGTTGTAGGATTATTATCTATTGACATTTTTTAAATTAAATTTTTTTCACCACTTGCGACAAAATTATTCCTTCTGAGAAAAATAGAATTTGTAGTGCTCAATTTTTTTCATTTGTAAGCAAAGGAATACGTTTAATTCAAACGAATCTTGTACGATAATATTTTTCATTTTGGTTCAAGAAGTTTGCATTTTGAAAGTATAATCAAGATTATTTTCCTTTTGTATCAAAAGGATTCTTTTTTTCGCAATGGGATATTTCTCTGAGTGTACATAACCGTAATTTGATATAATACATTGTTTGTTCTTATAATACATTTTTCCTGTAATATTGAAATGTATAAAGCCGTATACGCATAAAAATGTCCTTTTAGGCCAAGAGGGAATAATCTTAATTTAGGACCGAAAAGGAAAATCATTTTAATATGTTACTGTACGTTTTCGCACATTTTAGTATGTTTACGGACAATTGCGTATAACATAGCAAGAAATGTCCGAAAGTGTGCTTTTAGCAAAAAAAAACCGCTGCCAATTCTTTGGCAAGTATCTTCCTCCAAGAAAATTCATAGTTCTAATAGATAAAATCTTGTTGAAATATACAGTATATCAATGATTTTTTAAATACTTTTAATCTTAATTATTTTACTGAAGGAGCACCACTCACAATATCAAATCATATAATTTTTATTAAAAAATTTAAACCTATCAATATTTTGAATATTATAGGGTTCTCATCACCTCATAAAATCATAAATTTTCTCAAAACATTCTAAACTTTAGATAGCGAGTTAGAAGGTTTAACAAAAATAGTAATTTTCAGTTATACAGGGTATATAGGGTGAGAAACAAAAAATTTGAATCCTAATACTGTTTAAACTAATCGGTTTCATAAGCTGCAAAAAGAACCTAGCTGAGTTGATCAAAAGATCGATATTTTCCCAAAATTTTAACTTAATTAAAGCCTTTTTACTCCCGTAATCGTACGAAATAGAAAACCCATTTTTTTGGTTTTCGATTTTTAGCTTAAAAACTAGATATCAAAATGGTTTAAAATTTTTACAGTAAATAGATATTATCGTTTATTATTGTCATAAATTTTTCAAAACGTTTGACGAAATCTGTATCAACTGCTTCGAAGGACACCGTACAAACTCTACACAAAAATAACCCTACACGCTACACAAAATAATTCTACACAGGAAATAACTGTACGGAAAAATTCTACACAGATATTTACTACACAGAAATTCCCCTACATACATTTTCGGTAATTTTACTACACCGCAAAACTCTACACAATCATATAACCTATTGTTATACATTGTTGACAACAATAGGTTATGCGATTGTGTAGAGTTTTGCGGTGTAGTAAAATTACCGAAAATGTATGTAGGGGAATTTCTGTGTAGTAAATATCTGTGTACAATTTTTCCGTACAGTTATTTCCTGTGTAGAATTATTTTGTGTAGCGTGTAGGGTTATTTTTGTGTAGAGTTTGTACGGTGTCGTAGTAACCTGATCAGTCTTATATACTAACCGGTATAAAAACTTAGCGCTTGTGAGAAGAAAAAACCGGATGCCACCTAGGAGCGGGTCTGCAACGATCGCTATTTTTCTTGATTTACTACAGTTTTACACGTTCACCTACGTTTCTGTATAATGCTGTACAAAATGTTCGAATATCAGCAAAAACGTACGCAAACGTAAGTGAACATGTGGCATCGTCTAAAAATCTACAGTGACGTCCCGTAATATAACAAAAACGTACGATTTGAATTTCCATTCGGGTCATGCTTATTCTCATTATTTGAGATCTGTATAAGCATGCCTGCCTTTAAAAAAACTATCGTCGTTTAATCTAGGCCGTCAGAGTGGACTCTTTGGTAAGGCTTCGGCGGCTTATGCTTGCGGGAGAGAAAAGGACATCAAGGCCTTACTAAAGAGTCTACTCTGACGGCCTGGCGGACAAAACGCCTATATTTTTTTCAAAGGCAGGCATCAATAACCATGGCCTGGCAAATAATTAAATAGTACATTGTACGACTAATACGGGCAAAAATGGGTTTTTCCAAGCTAAGATGATGTTTGAGCAAGAGTGGTAGTCGAGGGCACCTTAAAATATTTTCAAATGTTTTTAGATACATTTTATAACGATTTATGTACATATTTGAATAAAATATGAATGCAACATGATACAATCTTTGAAAGAAAATGTATCAAACTCTTGTAGTTGAATATTTATTCAAAATATTTTACCAACCTTTTAAAATTTGTTTTCAAAAAACATTATTTTAAAATGTTTTCAACATTTTTTATATTTTATTTAGATATTTTTGGTGAACCAAATTAAAGAAACGAATGTAAACGAAATCTTAAAATATAAAAATATTTTGAAACATAATGTGATATTGGGTATATATATATATATATA